>VXBO01005679.1:681-17724 GCA_013400135.1 Rhinoptilus africanus | reverse complement strand
TCACTGATGGGTCCTGCCGGATTGTGGGAAAGCATCAAAAGTGGAAGGCTGCTGTGTGGAGTCCTACATGACAAGTTGCAGAAGCCAGTGAAGGACAAGGTGAATTGAGCCAGTTTGCAGGGGTGAAAGCCATTCAGTTGGCGACATTGCCAAGCGAGAAAAATGGCCAGTACTTTATCTCTGTACTGAGTTACAGACGGTGGCAAATGGTCTCTGAGGGTGATTACATCAATGGAAGCAGGGCAACTGGCAGCACAGAGGCAAACCCATCAGGGCTGCCAAACTGTGGCAGGATATTGCTGCCCAGATAGAGAACATATTTGTGAAAGTATGTCACGTAGATGCCCATGTACCCAAGAATCGGGCCACAGAGGAACATCAGAAAAACCAGCAGGTGGATTGGGCTGATAGGATTGAAGTGGCTCAGGTGGATCTGGACTGGCAACATAAGGGTGAACTATTCATAGCTTGATGGGGCCATGACACCTCAGGCCATCAAGATCCTGCAATTGTTCAGGTGTGAAATCCCAGACCACTGGAGGTAAGAAGTTCTCTAGATACTGGCCCATGTTCTCCCGTGGCATAGTCATGCCACCCATGACTATCCAGCCTTGGAGCACATCTCTTTGTGATGTCTTAAGTAATCCTTTAACCCTAAACAAGACCTAGAACACATTCAGAAGACTAGGAACATGCTGGTTTGAGCATCCCAAGGATATTCAAAATTCTCAAAAGCTGTCATACGTGGCCCAAAGGAGAAAAGGGAGGCAAAAGGGATGGTGAAAGTGTCATACCCCGTTTCCCCCATAGACTAGTTGTGATTATTAATAAATTCTGAGAGATAATGCCCAAGGTACGGGCAGGACAGCAATACCACATAAACACCCCAAAATAACTGTCTGAAGAATGATATCATAAGATGATATCGCACAGGACAGCAAAATGATAATCCCGTTCCCTCTCCCAAAGGTGATAAACAGCATCACAGGCACTAGTACATAAACCATATAGGAATTTACATAACACAGCCACGAGAACAAACCAATCAATATGGTGACCAGTGACTATTTACCTAATACAATAAATGCACACAACAAATTAGTTTTTACAAGATCTAGTTGGATTTTGTCGTTATCTCAACCCTTCATGCCCCACGCTGGGCACCAAAAAGGACTGTCATGGTTTGGCCTCAGACAGCAACAAAGAACCACATGCCACTCTCTCGAGCATCCCCTCCCACAGGGAAGAAAAAGGCAAAACTCGTTGGTTGAGACAAAGGTAGTTTAACAGTACAGCAAAGGGAACAAGAAAACAACAACAACAATAACACGGCTAGAGGAATGTACAAACACAATTATGATACCACCGCTCATGACCAGACTGGGATGCCCCAGCCTGCTCCCCCATGGTGACTTCCTGCCCCCTCCCCCAGCAGCTCAGAGTGGGCATGGCTCACACGGGATGGAATACCTGTGTCCCTGCTGGAGCCTGGGGAGAATTAACCCTGTCCTCGCCAGAACCAGGACACAGTGTAATAAATGTAACAGTTTAGCACTGATCCAGGCCATATGAATATTATCTGTGACACAAAGTGCTATTCTATTTTACCTTCTCTTTTCTCCAGCCTTTTTATCACTGCTTTTCTTTGCCTACCATGGCTACCCTGTGCTCCCCTATGCAGAACTTTACTACAGATGTTTTCCTCTTCTCTGCCAGTCCTCCAGCTGACCTTGTCCTGTATTCTTATTTTGTCTTCCCTCCTTATTTATCCTTATGCTTCCTATCCATTGATCAACTGGAGCACTGCTATGGCCTCCTACTTGAAATGATGCCAAATTGTCAATGTTTGAAGTAATTCTTACCTATTTCAATTGGAATCATCACAGCAGCTACTTTATTCCATCTTCTTCCCCAAAAAATTATTTTGGAGAGAAAGCTTTTATCAGAGGAAAAAGGTGTTCTGTTAATGTATGTCCTTAGCTTTATATTTAGCAGATCCCCCATTTCACTCAGACACAGATGTGCAACTGAAAAAAAAAAGGCTTTCCTTGATGTATAAAGCATAAGGAATAGTTAGTGTTTTTTATATGGCGAGACATTAGTTTTGCTAATATTGAATTTTTTACTAATTTGCTAATTTTTGCTGATGTTAATATTTTGCTAATATTGAAAGAGCTGTTTTCCTTTTTTGTATTATCTGACTGTACAAAGAGCAGTTTGGCTTATCTTAGTTAAAATCCTCAAAGCCACTACTGGTTGCCCCTTGACCTCTTCTTCACCAAACCAAGTAAGCCCAACTCTCCTCAGAGGTTAGTGTCCTGAGACCATCATACTAGTCTTTCACTGAACTATCTCCAACGTATCCACCTCCCTCTTGAACCAGAGGACCAAGCCCTGGACACAGAATCAAAGATGCAGTCTCACCGCTGCCAAGGAGAGAAAGAATCATACTTCCCTTGCTCTCCTGGACACTTTCCATTTAATGTAGGTATCTATACAGTTTACCTTTTATGCAGTGAGAAAGCATGACGAGTTTTATTCAACCTAGCTCCACTCCCACCCAGAAACCCAACAGATGCTTTCCATCAAGACTGCTATGCAATTTCTCAGTCTGTACCAATGCACAGGATCATCCCACCTCAACTGCAGACATTTGGATTTCATTCAAGCTGATGACAAACCTGGCAATAAGTCTGAATATTCTGAGGGCCAGCACAGTATTAATGCCACACTCAGCAAGCAGCCAAGCAGCCTCAACCACAGCTGCTATTATTGGAAATCTGAAGTAACATAAGCTCCCCTTTCCATTTTCTCTTCAGCTCCGCTCCACTCCATTTGTAATACTTTGTGACCTTCACATGTACTTATACATTTTACATTTAAATTCAGAAGATACTTTTGACATCTGCTGGCTTTGTTATGAACACACTTCTACTACAGTGACATTTTCTTCGTGAGAATACTCTTTTTCTTGAGATCTAACAGAACAGGGGATCAGAAATATATTCCCAAGCTCAGTTGCAATAGTCAGCTCTCACTTTTATATAACCACAGATGTCAGTAGGATCTGTATTCCCCTGTCTGAGGGCAGAAATTATCCCCTAAAGAGTATGAAAACTCATATTCCGCAGGTTCAGTGTTCCTGTGAATTTCAGTATAGGCCCGTATTCAAACTGAAGGACTGGCGAAGTATCTGTGTGTAAACACGCTGCTTTCAGCTTCTTAACTGATATTGCTAAAGTATTCTTGCAAGGAATAACTTCTACCCATGACTGATTAAAAATAGTCCCTTTGGGATAAAACAGATTGGAGCAAATGCTGTGTGTTTTCAAAGCAGTTTCCTCAATTGCATATAGAACATAAAAGGAGGAGTGAGGACACCAACCATCTGACAGATTTCCAAAGGAGATCAGGACCAAAACATTCATCCTTATGCTGGAAACCATGAGATTGGAAGATTTTCCTGGTATCTGTAAAGCATGAGCAACACATTCAAGGATGAGCAGTCAGGTATAATCTGTTGACAAATAGGTGGAAGAGTATAAAACAGGTGCCAGGGCAAGTCATGCAGTATCTGAAGCAGAAGAAGGAAGGATATATTAAATTTCTGACTGCCAGTTTTCCCAGTTGCTGAGTGCTTTTGAAAATCTGATGCCTCATTTAGCTGACTAAAGAGTGATTGAGATGTACCAGAAATACAGACCCAGCTGTCAGAGCAAACTGAAAAATATGTCCTGGAGTAATTTTGAAAAATCTAATTCTTTTTCGCTGTATAGAACACTGGTTTATTTTAAAAGATTTAATCAGGCTAAGTTTAGCTGTGTGTATCACCTGAAAATAGAGAAGACACGCTAAAACTATGTAGGTTAGCCCAAATGCATGCTGACTAGAACTTCATGCACTCACTAATGACCAGATATAACATAGCAGAAAAAAACATTCTGACAAAGTTTGCAGAGACCTTAAATTCTTATTTGCAGATTATTTTTTTCCTTATCTGTCTACCTAGAAGTTAGAGTACTTAATGAGAAAGATTTCCATAGCCCGAGACTGTGAGGGTAGCTTTGGAACACTCTAAACCAGCTTATATCAGCAATGGCTGTAAGGGTTTTCATGTTTGAAGGGTTTTAAGACCTTCATGAGCTCTATGAATGTCCCAAAGAGAAGAGGGGATGGCCCACTTCTACTTCTGTCATTATTTGAGTCTCATGCCTAGAAGGTGTGAAATAAAACTATGCTTTATAAACAAGGGAGGTGTGGATGATTGTTGTAAAAAATAGCACTGGTGCGGAGCTAATGAAAGAACTTAAGGTGTTAGAATAAATGTGAGCTGAAAGGAATAGCAGGAAATCAGAGGCTTGTGGAAAACTGAACGATCAAATGGCTCTGCAAAGTATCTCACAGAATTCCAGTCTCAAGTTGTAAGGCATGTGTCTCTGTAACATACTCTCATATTCTGAAACCTTTTCATATGGTACCATTGTGCCCTTCATGGCACACTGTCATTGTTACTTGACATTTCAGCATACCACACACCTTCCACTTCCCTGTGTTTCTTACTTTTATGTGATTTACTAGAAATCCCTGAAATCTATTGCATACTGATCTGTGTCTGAACAAGAATTTGTGAGTGTCATTTAAGTAAAACGGAGAAATTTGCTTAATCTAATTTTCTTGGCCTCACCACCTCATCCCCATGGAGTAGGAGAATAATTTTCCTCTCTGCTCTTTAATTTGCATTCTCTATCTCCATTCCCTGACCCTCAGGAATATTTCAGCCTCCTGTGTGCTCAGGGACCTACTGTTGTTTTGGCAGTACTTCATGTGATGTCAGCATTCCAGAGGTCATCTGAGGATAAATCCTAATTAAAAGACATTAAAATAGACTGCGGGGGACAAAAATTCAAAACCCCAGATCCATCATAATCTGTTACCGATCTAGCATGTGAGCTGGCTATGTGCTTAAAATATGCATTGAAAATAATCTTTCAAACATCTTCTTCAGGTCTCCATTAGCACCCCCAGGGGAAATAACTTGAAACTGTTTGGAGAGCAGCAGTCCTGCTCTGGTCCTTGAAATCCTTTGAATACACACCCACACACTAGCATTATTTTCACACCTCCTCCGTATAAAAACAAAACATAAACGTGAGAACAGTGGGCTGGAGATGGAGCTGTGGAAAGTGAAGTTGGAAGGATTAATTATGTAATACGCCCCCTCTCCCGCCCTTACCCACAGCAACACAAGTGAGGTAAACCTAATCCTCTCAGCTGACAACTCAGAACTAGAAAGTGCACGGAGGAGTGAAAGCAAGATAAACGTGTGGGGAAGGTGGCAACGCACTCCCACAGTGGAATGCGTCATTAGGAAAATGCCAAAAAGAAGTTCAAAAACCTTGATCCCCTTCCCTCTCTAGCAAGACCTCTCCCTCCACCCCTTCCTCCCCTAGGTTTTTCAGCACAAGCTGCATGCGGATGGGGACTCTGCATTTCACAGCCATCTGATGGAGTGTGGATCCTGCTGAAAAACTTCAAGTAAAACGGAAGCTGGGAGCACATGCATGAAAAGATATATTAAGAAAGCAGGTTTGCTACTCAACTCGGAGGAAAGAAGCTGGAGCAGGCTTCTTTGGTTGCCCTCTAAGAACTTTGCCGAGAGGTCTTTCAAAGAAAAGTGTTGCTGATTCAAAAGAAGAGGAGGGATGGGGAAGAAAAGAAACTGTGCATGTTGTGTGAGAGGGAGACAATGTCTGTGTGCGAACATGTGAATGTGTGCTTGTGTGTTAAGAGGGTGTAGGCAAGGGGTGGGGGGAGCTTGGTAGAATGTTTTTTTCTATGAAAGACACATGAATGTATTTCCCAGAGAAAGGCACCAAGCTCTGCCCTAGAGCAGAAGGGATTGGGAGAGGGAAGGGGAAGAGGGAAGGGAAGGGAGAGGGAGGAGGAGGTGGGATCGCTATTTCAGAAGACATTCATAGAAAGAGGGTGGCAAATTCTGTGACCATCTTTAAAGGAAGTTTCCTGGGACCTCGAGAGAAAGAAAGAAGCCCAAAGAAGGAAACTAAAGGGCTATGATTTCCTTATCCTGTTGCTTTGTTTCTGGCTCCCTCTGCCTCTGGAAGAGTAGCCACAGGACACAAAGATGCCCAGCTGGTCACTGCACGCTCAGGTTCAGTTTATTTGGTGCTTCTCTCCTGTTTAGCCCGACTGTTTACTCTGAAGGGGAGGACTCTCAGCCCGACAGCCTTTTAGTTTAACCTGAAGAGTGTGTGCTGCCTCTCTCTGCCCATCCCAAGAGCTGGCTGGAGGTGGAGAAGAGGGGAGAAAGAGGAGGACGTGAAAGTGCCCGAGGAGCTCCCGATGCTGAGAGGAGACAAACATTCCCGTGGACGACCCAGAAAGGACAAAGCTGACTGATTTATTTTCCATATTTTTTTTCGTCCCTATTCATTGGCGCACACCAGGGTTTAGAGATCTTTGAAAAACACGAAACAAAACACCAACCTTCAAGCCCCAACCCCTTGGCTAGCTCTTATGGGAATGAAACACTCCTCCCGCTGCCTGCTCCTGAGGAGGAAAATGGCGGAGAACGCTGCCGACAGCACCGAGGTAAGGACGCGAGGAAGCGCTGGGCGCCCCAGCTCCCCCAGCCCCGAGCAGAAGCAGCGCTAAGGGCAGATAAACTTCCCAGGCTCCTTCGGCTGCCCCCTCTCCGCTGCTGCCGTGGTTTCCTGCATGCTCCCCCCCGCCTCGGCCGAGAGCTCGGCGCCCCCCTGCACCCTCCTGGCTCTCGGGCTGCGTCCCGGAGCCGCCGCTCTGCGGTTGGTTCCCCGAGCAGCTGGGTGGGNAGATGCGGGTCTGTGCGGCAGCAAGGCACGGGGACGGGTATTTGTGGTTTTGAGGAGGCTGAAAGGGACAAAGAACGTCTCTTGCGACAGTGCCTCGGCCAGCTCTGAGTGCTTTTCGCCTGGCAGAACGCGATAGAGCCTTTGCTAGGACTCTTTGGGGGACTTCAGGAGTCCGTGGCTCTGCAGCATCCTGGATATCAGCATGCGGAGCTTCCCGAGGCGGGGGCGGAGGCGGGAGGGCAGGAAGCTGTTCCCCCTTGCGCCCGACTGGCCTGCGCAGTGCCGGGAATAGCTTTGCCTTGCCTTCGGCCCGAGAGGGTACCCTGCGAGCTCTCGGGTTTCCTGCAAGAAATCCCGCCTCACCCCCTACCCCTCCCCCCTGCCGCATTTCCTTGGGTTTCCTCAGCCTTTCCCACCTCCGCAACATTGGGGTTGAGCAGCCCTTGTTTACTTGTCTAAGGCTGCCTTGACCCCACTGAGACTTCTCAAGGGATGTGTGTGAAGTCAAGCAGTGTGTGAAGTCTCAGATGTGGAAAAGCATAAGGATGTAGGAGGCAATCCCAGCTTCTCTGTGAGCACGTGAGAAGGAGACAGGCTGAAGTGCGAGAGTGTGCCCAACTCCCTGTTTCTGTTATGCTATTGCCCTCTGACTGAACTCTTAACACATGGGTGAGCAGCGTGCAGCACAGCCAGGTACAGCCCCCTGAGGGCACTGCACCCCAGCCAACTTCAGCTTTGCATCGGCAGCACTGACCCTCCTCCCCAGCTGCCCTGCAGAGGAAATAAAGAACAAAAGCACCACTTCGTTGTGAGTGAGCACATGACTATTCCCTCCTTTATTCTTTAGATATTTCCTCCTTTAAGATAGTCTACCCACTAGGTGTCCTGCTCCGTCATGAATTCCACATTTCTCTTGCTAATAGTGGGCACTCTGCTTAACCTTCATAAATATGCCTCCTTTGCCATGCCAGGTGAAGAGCAGAATTTTCTTAAATGAATGTGATGTAAGCACTAAATCAAAGAACATTCCTGCTGCTACCGCATTACAACCCTATGGAGTACTGTTTGCAGAAGCGGCATCTATAAATAGCAGAAGTCTGGCAGCACATCTGTAAACTGTCACCATACTGACAGCACGTATTGCATTAAAAGTCCCTGGATCCTGGGCAGCATTGCAAGGAGAAACGTACAAGCACAGCCAGTTCCTTTCAAAGCCATTTTTTAATGGATGTTCTCTTTAGACAGGAAAAATAGGGTAGAGGAACTCTTTAAATATTCCTTTTCTTTTTTAGTTCACTATTAGTACATTTTTGTTGTTTAACTGCCTTTGTCTTTCTGCTTGTGCAATGCTGCACCCACTGCAATGTCATTTTATGGAGAAGACTTTGTTAACAAGGGCAATTTCATTTCAGTGCTGCATACAGGTTAGGAGAATATTAAAATGCTTTGCTTCCTCTCCTCAGAGTATCCATCAGTGACAGATTTGTGAAATGAGAGCGAAAATATTGCAGATTAGGCAAATCCTGCCGTGCTTGTACTTTAAGAAAATCAGAAGTGATAAATTCATAACACCTGCCAAGACATTCTATTTTATTAATTTTCATATTTGTGATATTAAGAATTAGAAGTGCACCAAGCAAAACATGCCAAGACCTTTGAAGCTCTTTCACTTGTCAGTTTTTACATCTATATTTATCCAAGTCATATGATCCCAGTTTGACCTTCAAACTTGTATTTCTCTAACTTTCTCCTGAAGTTAGCAAATGTTCTGTTGCAGAAGGAGTACAGGACAAAGCATCTCACTTTTGGACTTACCACAGTATGAGAGAAAATTAGGAATTGGTATGAATGTGCTTCATTTGAAACCAATGAGGTATTAGTAATAAGCATGATTTAATACTCACTAAGTTTCTGAATGCCATGGTGATAGACGTGATGTAAAAAATGCTTGCTATAATGAGAGATGAAGAGTTAAAACATTTAATAAATGGTCAAAATGTCCCACTTCCAAATCGCTCCAAAAAACTTCTGGTTCTTAATCAGATTGATTGAAGCCAATTACTTACGTTACAACTTCATAGTAAAATTTTTTTTTTTTTTGAATTCTGCAACAACTAAGAGCATTACTCAAACTTTTGGTCAAATATGTCAAGTATTTTGTTCCAGTAGTAGGGCAGTTTAAAAAAATACATTAAGACAAAGAACATAGACACTGCATGAGACACTTTTTATTCCCTTAACTACCCTCAGATGAACATAGTGCTAGCTCTTTAGCCTAAAGAACTCAAAGAAATGATTACAACAAATATAGACAAGGGAAAACCAAAGCTACAGTAACAATGCTCAGTGTTTCCTCAAACAAGAATGTAAGAAAGAAGAAAAGCAATAGCTCAGTAGCGTTACTTTCCAGTCAAGGAGGACACCTCATGTTACCCGGAAACTTATAGAAGTGTGCTCCCATTGTACCAGATTGTACAGACATTTACATTACCAGTATTGCCATAGCCTTATATCTTGATACAAAACATAGTTAATTTAATGGAAGTGTTGCCACTGGTGCTGTTGGATCTTGGATCAGGCTCAGAATAGTTTTATAATTTTGTTATACTGATAACAGCCTGATATCAGTCTGTCTGCCAGAGTTTAAGTGGAATCAGTGGGTTTTTGTATGTGTTTATAGGCAGCCTGAGAGTACACAGTGCTTGGTATAAAAAATAAAAGTCAAGGGGAATAAAACCACAAGTTTTTTCTATTTAGAGGCTTGCTGAAGGCCATAGGGGTCCCACTAATAAACGCTTGCTAGAATGGTTTCAGATCCTTGTTTGGAGTGCGCAGGGAAAAAAAGATTCAGAACATTTTTATTCCCCTTGGCCATCCCATGAACTTAAGAGAAGTTCCATTGGAACAAAAGCTGTAGAACTTCTCCTCAAGATACAAAAAAGATCCTTTGTACATAAGTCATGAAAGAAGACTTGTCTAAATATAACAGGACTCTTATAAATAACAGATCCAGAATTGAGTTATGTGCAAATAATTAAAGGCACTCAGAGAGAAAACAAAGTGAAAGAGAAATTTTTTCTTCGCAAAACCTATGCATGAATATTCTGCAAAATTCATGGTACTGACCTGCTGTATTTTTTGGTTTCTGAGTCTTTTTATTTTAAATGTATCAAATGGAAGCTGTGTTAGTAGTAAGACCGATATCAGTGATAGGAAACAAATTGTAAGAATTGAGGTTTCAGAATTGTGCCTTAATGTATCTTGTGAACCTATGCCATGTGAAAGGAACAGCAGAAAGTGGCTGGGTCTATGTGCACATCCAACAGCGGTATACATCTACACAAACAGGTTAGCTGCTGACTGAAACAATTCTAGAACCTGAAACTGGGCTGCTTTTGTGCAATGCAAGTGCATAGTAACTTCATAAAAGGCCATTCTTATGCTGAAGACTTTGCAGTGTCTGTAGAGAGAAAAGATGCCTGTTTCACTGCTAAGAATTGAGACATAGCAAAATAGAGTCCTCCCTGAATTATACAAAGCTTGGGTTTTGGTTAGAAAAAAAAATCTTTTGGAGATTTAGGGTAACAGGCATAATAGACATGCTTCCCCATGCAGATTAATATAACTGGTGCAGTATCATGAGATCCAGGTGTGTGAAAGTAAATGCTCTGTTATCAGAAGTGGGAAGATTACAATGTCCTATCTGTATGAAATCCAGCCATGCCACTACTGAGGGGAGAAGAGATTATACAATCTGTTGAAATCATGAGTTTGTGAGTCATGAGTAGGAAGAGGGTTTTCTCCTCCTAAGTTATCAAAGTACAAATGAACAGAAGCAGAACAAGAATGTGCCTAACAGGGAATGGTGGACTGAATTTATTTAGTAAACATGTTTTGTTCCTGGCTATTACACTGGATGATCTTGGAGGTATAATTTAATCCCTCTGAGCTTTCCCAATCATACTGCTGAATTATGTGATTTATTGGTGAAACATGCTGTAGAATAGTATTATTTGTATTGTAGTATATTATATTGTATATTGTATATTATATTGTAGTATTATAGTATTATTATTTTAAATTGCTTAGAACACCATATATGAATGAACATTAATGAGTGGGTGATGTTTACCCAAGAGAGAAATAGCGCTGCTATGTTGTGTACTTCTTCAACTAACAGAAGTCATGACAGATCTGGCATGGTGTCAGTTAGGTAGCTGAAGACACAACTTGTGACATACCTTTCAACCTCACTAAGTGGTGTGCCACATGCCTAGGTCACATAACTTTGAACGGGAAAAGTTGTGGTAGCTGGTATGTGCGAGTAGTATAGGTGAGCTACGGAGACCAGACTAGTGCCCATGCTCTAGATGCTTTGAAGTGCTGACAAGGCAGGCAGAAAGCTGACCCATGATGTCAGTGAAGAATCCTTCACTGTGTGTATAGTCAAATCCCCAAGGGATCTAGAGGCAGGTCTGAGTTAAAGCAGGGAGTATTCCATTTCACCATATTTTGATCTTGTACAATGCTCCTACTAGGACTAATTAAGCTAGTAACAAGGCAGTTGTAATACAGTCATGGAGGCTCTTTTGGTTTCTAGCCATCTCAGGCGTGGGGAGCAAAAATATGGCTCTGAGCCATTTTCTCCTACGAACTTCAGCTGTGCAGAGCATTAATTTAGCTCAGCTGAAGATCTCAGTGTAGTTAAATGCATTCCATTCCATTCTCAAATTTAGTACTAAAAATTCAATACATTGACCATAATATTTTGGCCCCATTGAAGAAATAACTTTTGGTTGGCATTAATAATATAAATAGGATCAAAAAACATTTATGCTTAAACAAAGAATAACAGCAATAACTCAAAGCAGAGTTTCAAAATAAAGATATCTTATCATCTGCCAGCATAGGGTTGTCATAGTGAACAGCATTTTAGTGTCAAGAAGACTGGTGTTTTTTAAAAAGGGCATGGTTCATCTTGGTGACATCACAGGCCAGATCGCATTGTGTCATTGTGGCAATGCTAGAAGTTCCATGCTAGTGAGCACTTTGTACAAAAGTAATAAATCTTTTTTCTAACCTCAGTCTGTGAAAACCACCAAATTCTTCAGAGAAGAGTAGATGGCTACCTTTATAATTGTTCTAACTCCATGCTGAAAGTGAACTTAGCAAGACTGACTCAGATGCCTTCCAGAGCTTCACCCTCAGCCTGTGAAAGATGAAGGCTTGTGCCCTTACAGGTACAGACAAAGCAGAGAAATACATAAAGGTAAAAAGAGCATTCAGCCTAATCTTTTAATAAGATTTCGCCTCAGCCTTTCCGAGGTTGCAAAAAAGTTTAGTCCACTGACAAATGAGATGATGAACAGCTAAAGGGGGTGAATGATGAAACTAGCTGCTCCCACCTCTGATTCCCCAGAATCCTTCTACCTACTGCCCTGTTCAGTAGCTTTAATGCCAGCTTTATTGCAATCTAGAGTTTAGGACGAAATTATGTTGTCCTTTCCATATTTTCTTTCTTCTTTGTGAGTAACCTCTAAACAACAGAAACAAGAAGCACACAACTCAAGGAAGCAAAAAAGTGATTGTCCACTAAGTGGCTGAGTTAATGGCCACAAGAGTGTCTTCACCATGCCAGAATGGAGTAATTGCTGACTAAGAACAGCCTACCTGCCTCTTTCCCGTATTCTTGAACAAGTACTGACTGGCTCCATGCAGTCCCCCGGCATGCTATTGCTTTCAAGCTGTTGCATGGGAGCTGAGACAACTTTCTCACTTCTCAGTGACTGTGAGAGGATGGGCACTATATCACTCTTAGTATTTAAGTTTTAAACTGAGATTTAAGAGATGTAGAAAGACGAAGGATGATGTCTTTATTTCTTATAAGCTAGGTCTTTCAGGTCCCAGTAGTGAAAAATCTATCTCTAAACCCCAAAAGTTTCAAAGGCATGTAGAATTTTGTCTTTTTCATAATCTGCATATTTCTAAAAATAGAAACTCAGTTTGAAAATCTGGAGTAGAAAATCTATTTATCTTCATTTAATTGCATCAACAATTTGGAGATTTAGAGACCAGAATTGGAAATAAAGCAGACTCACTTGAAGAAGCACTCACTGGTTTTGCTTTTATGAAAACTCTGTTAAGTGCAGAAGTTAAAGATAATTTTTCTTTGTGTTTTGAGTGTGAAATGTTAGATCATAAATAAAATCGCTTTCCAAAAGGAAGAGAATATTTCAGTAACAAAACATTTGCAAGGAAATTATGGTGGGAATAAAATGTTTAGCTAAAATTTTGTACAGAGAAACAGTGATGGGGATGAGGAGAATGCTGTTTCCCTCACTTTAAATATCCTGCCCTGCAGCTAAGTCATACTCTTTTAAGTTTGCATATATTGAGGACTGCATTGTACCTGCATCTTTTTCTCCCAGAGTGAATTATTGTTTAAAAAAGGGTATTGACACCTTTTCTAGACATTATTCACAGAAAAGGATTTCCTTAAGCTTTTCTGAGAAAGGATGGAAAAAAAACCCCAACTTTGGAAGAGGGGGCATGGAGGTATGCATTTTCTAGTACATTGTTTTATACCACCATCCTCAGCTTTTCCTAGTGGCAAACTCTTCATCATAGTGCAGTTGGCAAGCTTCACATTCATCTTACTATTTGGTCTGGACCATACACTTAAGTTCCTAGTGCTCTTCTTGTCCTCTCCAAGGACCCAAGTATATCTGAACCATTCTGTCACAGTTTCCCCTCCCTTTTTTTCAAAGAAAAATAGTATTTCCCTCTCTTGTAACAGTACAATGAAAGTAAACATATACTGATTGGGAAGCAGTGATATATAGTGGTCTCCAAAGATTACTGTTGAAGTATTCCTTCAGTGCCCACAATCCACACTTGGGGTCACCTATGGCCTAGTAGTTCTTCTGTCCTTTTTATCTTTTTCTGGCCATAAAGCTTATTTTTCATTGCTTCTAATAGCACCAGAAAGCTCAAACTCAGTATCAGACCTCAGAATAATGTGTGACCAAGCCAGGGCCTTCCAACAACAATCTACCAGCCCAAACCTTTTTTTGTTGTGGACCTTAACTTCTCACTTCGAAAGGAGGAAAAGAGGAGATCCTGCTATCTGTTTCAGTTTCTAGTTGCACCCTTGTGCTATTCATCAATCCATTGCCCTGAAGCTTGACCCCAGCTTGGTATAAAGACCAGCTGCTGATTTTCTTTTCCGTAGTCAAAAATAGGAAAGAAATTAACCTTTCCCATAACTCCTTCTAAACTATTTCTATTTGAGGACCTCATGATTGTGCCCTACATTAGACATTACCCTCTCTAAAGTAGAGGATATGTACTTTTTTTTTTTTCTGCTCTAAACTCAGTTATATCAGGATATGTCAGGAGTAACACCACTGAGTCTTTTATAAATAGAGATCACACTCAGTGTCATTGCAGAAACACAGAAGTGTTGGTTAGAAAGAGTGTCTACAGAACATCTCATGCAACCTCACACTCAGTGTAGGACAGTCACCAACATTAAATCATGGCCATTGCTGTCTCTAGCCAAGTCTTGAAAATCTCCAAGCACAGAGATTCCACTCCCTCTGTAGGCAACCTTCCAGTGCTGCACAGACCTCTCAGTGAAAAAGTTTTTCTTATTGTCCTATCCGAACCTCCCAAACAGCAAATTGTGAGCTTTGCACCTCGATATCTCATCTACTGCTAATGAGAAGAGTTTGCCTCAATTTTCTTTTTAACTATCTTTCAAGTACTTGCAGGCTGCTGTTAGACTGTCCCTCCTTTTCCACAAATCAAACAAGTTCAGCACACAGTAATCTCTTCTTATAGGTCATCTTCTCAGGCACACAACCATTGTATTATATAACACCTTGTTTACCTCCTTTTAAGTAAGACCTCTGCAGAAATGTTGTGAGAATGGAAAAGAAGAATATTAATGGAAAGAACTTTATAGGAGAAGACTAGCTGATTAAATGCACATGGCCCGGTAGTGTCAATTAAGTGTATTCTGCAGAAATGCCTTGTAAGTGAGCCCAGCTGTGTATCTAGCACGTTTCAATTTGGTATTTTGGGTTAGTCATTTCTTACTGACTTCCCCTAGAAAGAGAGTGGTCAAATCTGAAAAGCAGCACTTCTTTTTACCCACAGTTTGCACCTTGTGTAACTGTACAGCTGGAACGGCTGTTTCAGAAGGAAATCAAATGAGATAGTGCTGGCCACTTCATAATATCGTTGCCTGGTTAGGAATCACAGTGTTTCAAACTTAGGAGTAGCTGCATTTACAGGCAACAGGGTGTGTTCAACAGTTGTTAGAGATGCTCTGTCTATTGCATTGTTGAACTTTAAGAAAAGGTAAGAGCCCTTTCAGGTCCATTGGCTTCGATATAACCCACTAGGTCCTCTGCAAACCTAAAGCAAACCAAGGATGTGAAATAACAAAACTGAGGTACAAGAACAGTTATTGTGCAGAGAAGACAAAAAAAAGGAACATATTTTATTGTGCAAGAAAGTATGTTGCAGACTAAAATTTCAGCTAAATCCTTTTTACCTCTGTGTTAGTCTGATGATCTCTTAGATTTCTGGGGTTAGAAGTGGCAAACATGAAGTTGCCCTCAAGTAAAAGTCGTGTTCTGGAAAATACTATGTCATGAAACAGAATGTGCTTTTTAAATTTACTGGAGGTCAAAGGTCATAATGAAATTATTTTGTGAATGTGGAAAAGGAAGGAGGGAAGAAAGGCAGGAAAGAGGGTGGACGGGTGGGTACAGAGGAAGGAAGGGAGGGACGGAGAGTGGAGAGGGAGGGAAGGAAGGGAGGAAGGAAGTATAGGGACATACAGTCAACATCCAGAGAAGCTGCTCATTTCCATAAAAGCAGGAAGAGTAGAAATATATACTTAAATTTAGTGTCAAAAATTTACAGAATGACACCGTGACTCCTGGAGTCTGGTCTTACCAGTAGAGACCAAGATGAAGAACTGAGTCCCTCGGCCTTTTCTACATCTTTTATCACCAGGGCCCCTGCCCCATTTAGAGATGAGCTCACATTTTCCCTAGCCTCTCTTTTGGTGCCTATGTACTTGCAGAATATTTTCTTGTTGCGCTTCATTGTCCTACTGTTGGATTCAACAAATATCAGGAATCAAGCAAATGTAGGCAGAGGTAGAAGAAGACCATCAGGAGAGTGAATCAATTCACCTTTTACAGCTTGTAAATAAGGAAATAATAAGGGAAAATGCAATAAGCAACCCTAGTTCTGAATGAGCAAGATTATGCTATTTTATTTTTTTTATTATTCAATAACTGCCTTAACATTGTGATCATTTGTCAGTTCAGCCACACAGAAAAGTATGCAGTTCCTTAAAGACACATTAATATGTGTGACACTTGCAAAACTACTTACAATGTGTATGTGTCTTTATACATAGAATCATAGAGTCATAGAATCATCTAGGTTGGAAGGGACCTTTAAGATCATTGAGTTTAACCATCAACCTAACACTGACAAAGCCACAACTAAACCATGTCCCTAAGCACCATGTCTTTTAAATACCTCCAGGGATGGTGATTCTACCACTTCCCTGGGCAGCCTGTTCCAATGTTTGATAACCCTTTAAGTGAATAAATTTTTCCTAATATCTGTCCTAACCCTCCCCTAGCATAACTTGAGGCCACTTCCTCTTGTCCTATCGCTTGTTACTTGGGAGAAGAGACCAACACCCACCTTGCTACAACCTCCTTTCAGGTAGTTGTAGAGAGCGGTAAGGTCTCCCCTCAGCCTCTTTTTCTCCAGACTGAATAACCCCAGTTCCCTCAGCCGCTCCTCATAAGACTTGTTCTCCAGACCCCTCACCAGCTTTGTTGCCCTTCTCTGGGCTCACTCCAGCACCTCAATATCTTTCCTGTAGAGAGAGGCCCAAAACTGAACACAGTACTCGAGGCGCGGCCTCACCAGCCCTGAGCACAGGGGGATGATCACTTCCCCAGTCCTACTCTCGACACTATTCCTGATACAGGCCAGGATGCTGTTGGCCGCCTTGGCCAACTGGGCACACTGCTGGCTCATGTTCAGACAGCAGTCGACAAACACCCTCAGGTCCTTTTCTGCCGGGCAGCTTTCCAGCCACTCTTCCCCATGCCTGTAGTGCTGCCAGGGGTTGTTGTGACCCAAGTGCAGGACCTGG
>VXBO01005677.1:21006-55344 GCA_013400135.1 Rhinoptilus africanus | reverse complement strand
AGTAGCCCTGAGCTTCATTTGATACTTATTCCTGCTGGTAGCTTTTTTGGGGAAAAAAAGAGTACTATTAGAAACACTGGTGTGTTGTACTTCATTATGATGTTGTATTTATTGCTATAATTGCACCTAGACTTTTTACAGAGAACTGGGTGTGCTAGGCTTGTGTTCCGTGAATGATGGGCTGTGTGAATGTGTCTCCTTCTTAGGTAGAAGGAATTATGACTTCCTCTGCTCCTCTAGAATGGCAGGCAGAGGAGGTAAAATATGTTATGTCAGGTCTTGAAAGACTTTTGGATACCTTCTTGCCACAAAGATAGCTAGCCTGAGTGAATTGTGCACACTCTGGAGTAGTCCTGGGTTTCTGCCCGAGTTAACTGCAGAACCTACTTGAAGCTAAGGTATCCCAGGTTATTAGTGACTCATCTCCACAGTACTGGGTCATCCATCACTTCTGAACTCATCCAGATCAAATGCATGACTGCATTTCCATTGAATTAGACAAAACAAGCTATGGAGCTCATCAGGCACAAAGGAGCCTGCCTGCATGAAATTAACATGTCAAAATGTTTTTACCAAATTTGAACTCACAGTGTGGGTTTGTATAAGATCAGTGCTTTGTCTGAGGCAGCTGCAGCTTTTTTGCTCTGCTATCAGAAGACCTAAAAGTGGATATTCCTGACAGAAATACAGCTCCTATTTCTTAACTCCACTATTTCTTCTACTACCTGTTTTTGTATAAAGAGACAGCTGTTAGATATAAGCTCTAATTCAGATGTCTCATTAATCTCTGTGTGAGAACACTCTTGATTTCTTTATCCCAAGATCTTGGGATATGGAGTATTGCAATTTCTTGTTCAGACAATGAAAAGATTGTCCACTCTTCTCACCACGTGGCTTGGACCAGCATAAAGTTGTACTTACCAGTTTTAAAGACTTTTTTAGATACCACTGGTAGTCTGTCTCCCTGAACTGCTAGACAAAAGTCACCACATTTTTTGGTTATTCAGGAAAAGCCACTCTGTACAGCTACATACACTAAACAAGTGAATGACAGACACCTTCCTGCAACCTTGGTGTACTGATATTGTTTTCCGTAGTGGTTTCCAGGACCAGCAGGACACAGTCGGATGGAAATCTGACTGGCCATGTGCAGAAATGCTGGCCCACGCCCAGCCTGGCTTCTCATCCAGGCCAGCACACAAGCTAGCTGTAGCAGGCACCAGGCTGTCCAAGGCAAGGGAAAGGTGGCACTGATGCAAGTGCTAGCACACAAGCCTTTCTCCTGACAGTGCTTCTTACCCTGAGGAGATGCCACCAAGGCTGTCAGACTGCAGCTGTGGCTGACCTTTGAATAAATACAGGCTCACTAGCGAAGAAGATGGCTTGCATGCCCACCTACGAGCATGCCTGCACACACACACATACACGACACAACCTGAACCTCAGAAAAGGACAGCACATCATGGAGCAGTCTGCCTTACAGACTCTCACAGTGGGTACGTGGGAGTGGGTACATAATTCTGCCACAGAAATTCTCCCAATTAATGTGTGTGACAGCAGAAAACACCATCATTTTTCTATTAATTATTTTTCTATTGCCATTTGAGAGCACTAGGGATCCATAGAAGCATGATACTAGAGCACACAATGAGCTATGATGTTGCAGGTGAATTCATTTATTACTTTCTCTTTACAACTCTTTATCAATTCACAGTAAGATAGGTTTAATAGCTTTTTCATACCCGTCTTTTTTTTTTTACCAAAAAAATGTTAACATTTCTTGATTTAAGCAGCCTTAAAAGTATGCTTTGGAAATACATTCTCTAATTTACAGAAAAAGGTGCATGTAAGATCATTTTAGCATGAAGTTTAGTCATCTATTTTTTTTGTGGTCTTTTTCCTGTTTTCTTGTTGGTACACTCATTTCTATCTAATCTGCATAAACTATTTTTCTTGCATTATAGTTATCTTAGCCAACAGATGGTGCTATGTATAACATTTTTATGATATTGTATAACATAAAAATAAATATTACAGTTAAACTGTACATGTAATTACTTAGAAAATAAATGTGAAATTGAAGTTCACGATAATAAATACTTATCATAAAAATTAGAGGCAAGGAACAAGTGTCGAGAGTCACTGGTGAACATTCATTTCAGCCCACAAGTGGGGAAAGATGGAGTTGCATATGTAAATCTGGCAGTGGTGTCAGTGATATTGCCCTCATACATGAGGATCTTTTGCAAAACCAAGCCTTCAGGTTACTAGATTTTAGTGATGGCAAAATTATCACTGTTCTAGTTCCTACTCTCTGGGGTTAATATGCTTTATCTCAACTGAAGTGGAAAGATGTGGTACCCCATGGGTACTCATACAACTGAAGTAGGACCACTCCACTAAATAAGAGTTATGAAATGTAATTTTAATTAAAAATCACCTCTGTTGAGTACCACCAGCATTTCACATTGTGCAAACATTTCATCATCCAAACAGTGCAGTAAGTTTGCTGGTACTATTCAGGTATGTAAAATTAATCACGTGCATAAAGACATGCAGAACAGATTCTGTTTTCTGTGGGTCTGATTTTTCTCTTTGTAAAAGGTATGGGATCTGTACTAAATAAGACATAACCAAGCCTACTGAGATGAACATATTTGAATTTCAGCAAGTAAATATTATGTAACTAAATACCTGTTCATAAATAACTCATTTCTGCATGCTCAAATACCAACCTGAAATTTTCTCCAAAATGGATTAGCCAAATATTATGTCAATCCCACCACAGCATTTGGGTAAAGCTGTTATCAGTATCACTCTGTGTTATCTTTTATCTTTCAAATAAAGATTTACTTTTTGCAAGTTTGCTGCTTTATTGAACTAGGCAACAGTTAATCCTATTAATCCACTTGTAGCTGTCTCACTGAATTTAAGTTCATATACATTCCAGCCTACATTTAAAATACTTCCAGAAAATGTGGGTATTTTTACACATAAAAAGCCAATTACAAGCTTTCTACATGGAAAAATGTACTAAGTTCTTTCCTGGAATGGGTTGTCAAAGACTTCATCACTGTGGAATCCCATTACTTTAGCAGGGCACAGCATATGTTTCAGTGAATGCTAAAACAAGATGCCCTCAGTCTTAAAAACACTGACACTAAGGCCTCCATTCCCAAAAGCAGTTGTATTCTTTCCCTAGATTTTGAAATATCTTAATTTTCTTACAGGAATGCTTAAAGTTTGTGAAAGAGTTTTTCATTTTACAACTTTATAAAACTGAATTTCTGGTGACAATTACTGAAAATACCTCAACTAGTCATACCTCATCTCATTTTAGCCCCCTTTTGTTCATACAGTTAGGTACAAAAGTAAGTACTCTCAAACAGTTGCTGATTGCTGTTAAAGGAAGATTTAAAATGGTCATGCACAGTGTAGATAAGAAGTACAATGATAATTTTATATACATACAAAGAAAGATTATCTTTTTTTTAAAATAAAAAGCAGATGCCTTTTTATTCTGCCTTATATATTTTATTTAACATTATATTGATTAATGATTAGGGATAATAGAATACTGCAATAATTGGACTGTGTGCCAAGAGATTTTTGAACTGAAATTGAATTGCTGGTGTTTATTAGGCTGCTTGAGGAAAAATAGAACTTTTTTTTTTTCCTTTTAAAAAGAAAATCAAAATGAACACTGTTTTTGAGTGAAAATGTTGTCAACTTCAAACCTCTTTCAGGATCACAGAATCACAGAATCACAGAATCATAGGGTTGGAAGGGACCTCAGTAGATCATCTAGTCCAACCCCCTGCCAGAGCAGGGCCACCTTAGAGCAGGTTGCACAGGAACGCGTCCAGGCGGGTTTGGAATGTCTCCAGAGACGGAGACTCCACCACCTCCCTGGGCAGCCTGTGCCAGGGCTCTGCCACCCTCAAGGAAAAGAAGTTCCTCCTCATGTTTAGGTGGAACTTCCTATACTCAAGTTTGTATACTCAAGGATGACCACACACAAAACATTCAGAATTTCCTTCCATCTTACCCACTTCCTCACTTTCCTCTTGTGTATGGGGCAGCACTAGGTAAATACTTTTCAACTGTTTTCAATTTTTCTGCTGCAGCCTGTAGTCCTGCTTATGTACAGTTTGTTGCAAAGAGCTCTCAGTGCTGCTTTCCTGTGAGGATTTGGAAACAAGGCAGGGATATTGGCTGCTGTTGCTTAGGATATGTAATGTGTCATTTTAACCGAGACCAGTGAAAAAAATGCCTCTCTGGTATGTTTGGCAAGTCAGTGATAGAGGACTAACTCTGGAGCTGGGCTATCCCATTTTGCCACAATGGGGTAGGAAATAGAGGTGTTGCAGTTATAAATGGAGAGGTTGTCCAGCAGCAGGATTGTAAAGGGAAGTGAATGCGGAAGCCTGGGAAGGGTGTCAGGAGTAAAGCTTATGTGAAGCTGGTGGGTTTGCACCAGGTGGTGTCACCTAAGTAGCATTCCCATTTTTTTTCAACCTCAGTGGCACACTACCATCCATCATCTGAATTACAAATTGCACTGTGAAGAAAGTGTGCACACTATTTCACTGTCTCTGTCCCTCCTCAGGGGGCAGATTCCGTTGATGTAAAGACCTAAAGGCAATAATAACAGCATGGGGGGAGCTGCAATGATGATACTACCAGAGAACCATCTCCTCTCAATCCTAGGGTGAAGGTTTTAAATTTTACCATTGCTGCTGAGGGTCTTATATTTGTCCCTAAGGATTTTAATTCATTGATTAATTCCTTTGGAGTATATATATCTAATTACACATCTACAGTGCAGTCATGTAGCTATTCAAGCCAGTGGTAAAATGTTAACTAAAGTTGGAGACAAAGGAGATATCAAACACATTGAATAGATCTACAAATACACTTGCAGAGCATGAGCGTTGGTATCTGAGTTTCAGGCAGCTGAGGATCCCTGACTTAATTTCAGTATGAGTGTGTCTTGCCTCTGTGTTGATAGCATCCATCCTGCTTGCCTGCTCACACTGTGGCTGCCAGCTCTGCCTTTACTGTGTCTTATTTGCCCCATACAATTTCCAAGCCATCCAAAACAGACTCTCACCTGACCTTGGGCATCCTCTCTCACTTTGCTTCTCAGCACCTCTGTTGAATTGGCACTATGGTTTTGTGTCCTGTCCCTGCTACTCATGGGGTGCACTGGGAGGAAGGACATCTCAGCTCCAAGGTCAGCTGCACTTGCTGAAGAAGCACCAAGAGATGGAAGTGAGAAACACCTCCACTTCTACAGTACCTTGCTAGTGGAAGCCTGGAGGCTGGCTATCTGCATTTGCTCTCACTTAACAGTGGCTTCAGCTCTCCTCCCTCTAGCCAGTTTAAGTGGATGGGAGAGGTTAACCCCTACAATGGCAACTAAATAATCTCCCACACACAGGAAGGCCCAGAGTAAGCTCCATCAATGATCTGCTTATGGTTTTGTGGCCAGGTGGGCCTGTGCTCAAGTGGCATAAGGAAAGGGGTGCAGTACAAGTACCTCTTTAGTATAGTTTCACACGTTATAACAGATTCTCAATATATATAACACTATCGTAACAGCATGCTCAATCACTGAAAGAAGTACAAAGCTGAGGTGTCAAGCCTCATCTAGTAACTCTGAGAGTTCTTACCTAGAGTAATAAGTGTCCCATGTAGGAGAGGGACCCACAAGTTCCCATGCTTAGTGTGGGACCATTGTTAGAACTTGCTCAGCCATGCTGTTCCCCTACTTTCATTCTTCCAATCCTTTTGTCTTCTTTATGTTCATACAGGTCCCAGAGGGCTTCACCTAAGAAAATAGCTACCATCAGGCTGCTAGGCTACACAAAGGTTTGTTAAGAGCCTTTTAACTGAAAGTGGGAGCGGTCAGCTTGGATGCATTTGTGTGCTTATTTGCAATTTAGGCATTTTCTGAGAAATGTTGCATACTGCCAGGAACTGTCCACTACCGGAGTTGCTCTAACTGCATTATTTCTTAAGTACATATCAAGGTCACTGCTATAAGATTGTCTTGACTTCCACAAAGAAATAATGCCTTTGCCCTTGGAGTACATGACCAGAGTTTTATTTTTATTATAAGATTTTCTTATTAAATAGCAGTCTACATGAATAGATGTTCAATGATTCTGATGATAAAGAGGACTGCCTTAATGAAGAAAGGTCTTAGTTACGACTGCCATTTCTCATTACATCATCTTGTTGGACCCTAACGGGGGCACAGACAGGAAAAAACACAGAATAACTTGAATTCCCTGTAAGCTGGATATGAAATTGTCAGCAACATTAATTCACAACACCATTGCTTTGTCAAAGTTAGTTATATGTGCTATCCTGTTAAGAATATTTGACTGATATGGTTGCCTCTATAATTAGGAGTTTGTCACATTTCAATTATATATTCATACCACTTTTCCAAAGGTTTATAAATTAGACAAGCTCCCTCCAGGCTGAAATGTGCCATGTTAATTAGTGAGGAGACAATTTTATTTGTGAGTTGTTGTCCATTACTTTGTTGCAGGTTTATTATAGAAATAGAGTAGGTTCATATATGATTTCATATGTTTTAGACCTTATTTCAACTAAAAATGAGGGCGGGTATTTTCACAGTGGCTTAACCATCTTCTCATGAAGGACACTGAAAGTTTTACTGTTGGTTTTATTTTCACAACATCCTGTCAATTCTAAGTACTTTCAAAAAGATACTTGCAATATAAAAGCTCTGTATTTCATAACACTAAATATTATCTCAATGAAAGGTTGAAGAAAAAAAGGAGGATCAAACTTTAAAGTGTTGCATTTGTGAGTGCCATCCTAAGTAGCAGTTCTCAGCAAACATACACCGTGTCAATGTACAATGTAAAACAGTTAGATAAATTGCAATTTCTTTTAATTAGAAACGCACTTTTGGAGATTGTTTGTGGAGGAAGAAAAATTAATGCCTTGAATTTAATTCCTCAAGTATGAGTCTTTAGGAAAGAACCATTATGGTGTCCAAGAAAAACCTTAAAAACATGCAGTGATGCACAGATGTGCTGTGAAATTCTTAAAATGTGAGCTAACTTTAAGAAGATCCTCACTGAATATTAAACAACCTTGGAAACTGCTGCCCAGAAATAGGATTTTATTTTCTGTTCCCAATGTGGGGGTGGAGTGCTAAGAGCTTATTTTGCCAGAAATGAGGCAGTTGACAATTTTTTTCAGACTAATTAATTTAACTTTATGGGTAAGTTAGGCTACTGGATTTGTATTTATGAATTGTTACTAGATGGGGAGTAGTGTTTCTAAGTCTGTGTCGTACAGACTAAAGACTCTTTCAAAGTTTGCCTGCATTCATCCATAAATATTGCCATAAATAAAGGCATAGTCTGGGTGTCATTTGTTTCTCCCAACAGGCAATGGCTCTTTCAGCATGCAGCCTAGTTGCCTTCAGTGACATCCTTTATCTCTGGGGACAGCATTTTACTGGCAATTCAGGGAGACAGGCTAAATAGGTACGGGAAAAAGGTGTGAGCAGGAAACATTCACAAATATACTGAAATTCTGTTTTCATGCTAGCAATCCAAACAGAAGCTGAAGAGAAGGGTGGTATTTTTTGCTTCTCACATGAATACAAGCCATATTTTCAATCAACAACACTTTTCTCTCAGTGGATTGTCATTACTGTTAAGCATAGAAAATTTGTGAATGTATAGGAAACTGGGCCAGGGAAGCTGTGAGACTTATTAGTTTAGCAGCATTTGTTTTCTAACGGGTCTCAAAGATAGGACCTAATGGTGCCTCTGTCCTGGGCATAGCTCAGTATATTTTATAGGACTAGAACATGCTATTTAACCACTAGCATATTTCCCTTTGTGATTTTCTTCTAGCTAGTTTAGTACTTGCTGAGCCAGTGCCTCTGCATGGTTTGTGTGATAGCCTAGGGTACAGAGTGGTCTCAATGGGCAGTTGCATGTGGCCAGCTTAATCTTCTGGAAAGAAAAAGAACTCAAGTATATAGAGATGAGTGATGCTGAGCCATAGTCCTCCAGGCCAGAAAGTGAGACCTGGTCTATTTTGTCTACTAGGATGGGCATAACTGACAATACCAAAATCACAGAGTTAAATACCAGGCAGAAATAAGGAAGAGAGGAGGGAGATCACCACTGAGAAATCACCTCACTAAGGAGAGTACAGAAGCATGTACTTATGGTCTTCTGGACATTAGAATGTACTAAAGTTCCACTTATATTTAAGTACTTGCTTAAGTGTACCATCTAAAATAAGATTTTTGTTTCAAGTTAAGCCATATTATAAGGAGAATTAAAACTGTGCTGTTTCTATTGGACTGATTATGGAAATCAGGATTCCTCATGCAAGGTTTGCATTTCTCCATGCATAAGTTGTCTATTCATCCTTTAAAACACAAAATACTTTAAAAAACAGAGAGGAATAGACACTTTGTACCACTCCCTGAGATCCCGCTAACAAGCAGGAGGAAATGAAAAGGTTAATTTTAATATTTCTTTGCTTTGGTTCTGCAGCTAAGAATTACTTCAAACTTCATTAATATATCTTTATTTGCATTTAAATGCAGTAAAATATTTGTTGTTTAAACTTCAAACTTAGCTGTGAAAAGTTAAATTCTGAGGTGAATAATTACTTGGTTTGACCTTCATCTCTACAGCATCTTTTTCCCATCAACAGTTGTCAATGAGCTTGCTTTTTCATGACATCTTTCAATAATTACCAATGGTATTGCAAAATTTCCTTGTTAATTTTTGATACTGCTTTGAGTAACACACACACCCCTCTAGAGTGTACATATGTTGAGTGTTGTACTGGTATTTATTATACAAGTGCAAATTTTTTAGTGCCTGCATGTGTGTGCACGTCTGTATGTGTAATGCAGTCTGTGATCTGTTCCCAGAGGCTTAGCAGAAGTCTTCTCTTTCTCTGTTCAATAATAAATGATCAGAGTCTTATCAGCATCCAGTGACTGCCTGATGAGAGTGCCAAATAACTGAGCTGTCATCTGGAGAGACAGGTTTCAGTTCTCCAAAATGAAGGTGATTGATGCCTCTGACATGTTTAAATATATTCTAGGTCACAGGGATTGGTTTATGGTGCCTCAGTCACCTCTGTCAGAAGCAGTGCCTCTGCTAGACCAGGTTATGGTGTGCCCAGCTACTTGTCTTCCCACAAACCCATCCCTGTCGGAGACTATTCTTTTCCAACCACCCTCAATTCAAGGGTCCAGGGCAGGAAAACTGTTCCTTTCACCAGGCCTCAGTCAAGTAAAGGGCAGAAGGCTTCTTGATGTTTCATTTACTGCTCTGAGATTCGAGTTCCTTCTCTTAGACGGTTCATTTTTGAAGGCTAAGAAAATGCTACCAGCCTTGTTAGGGAATCTGGATTCAGAGTTTTCCCTGAGAAGGGCTCATCCACAACATTCTCGTCCTCCCCATAGTCCAGTGTAAAGCTGCAGCTCTTATGCAGATGTAGTGTACCACCTCTGGTGGGCATTATCTAGTGTATTCCCACTTAAATGATACTTGCCCTTCTGTTAGATACCACTCAAATAACATAACTGCCTCTGCTATTGTACTTTGCCACAGGTTTCGCAGAATCTTATTTCATAAGGATCAATATTGCAAAATACTGTTACAAAAAGCAGAAAAGCATGAAGTGACTCATCAGGGTAATCCTCTGCTTCCTTTTAAAGACCTATGGTTGAACACACCATTGAAATAATGATCTGTTAAGGTAATATGCAGTACTAGTGTCAATTCCTTCTTTCTGCTTAGGTGCCTAGGTATCTTGTTAGCTTTATTTTTTTGTTGTTCTTCTTTTACTTTTTTAAGCAACTGCATTAAGTTAGAAGTTTGAGCTCAAGAGAGTATTCTCCTTGCTCATTTGTTTTTTTCTTTCTCTGTGTACAAACTCCAGTTAATCAGGGTTGCTCATGCAAAGATTTATGAGTAACTTCTACTTCCCTTAGTGTTTTTTCTCCACCAGAATTGAAGTTTACTATGAGTAAGAAGCATTTGGTATAAAAATTGTTGGGATTACTATCCATATTCAAGTTTTAAATATATTCACAAAAACACAATATCTGTGAGTATTTTATTATATTCTTCACTGATTTTATTTTTTCTTACTACAGTACTTGCACTGCATCTAAGTTAAACTCCATGAGGCAACTTTCTTGTATTGTGTGCTCAGAAGACATAAATTATACCTCTAGATTAAGCCAGTGATCCTCTTACTCACTAATGTGCTTCACTAATGTTCAGCACTTGTTGTTACCAGTTTTGTTAGGCCAAGATTGAACAGGAATTGGCAAAGAAAAGTGATGCATTCCCAAATTTTTTTCTAAATATTTTACACTAACTTTTTGTCTTGAGGCAAGGAGACATCTCTAGGAAGAGATAATATTTTTTGATTATTTGTTAAAATGTGCCAATTGATAATAACATGTCATAAGAGATTACTGGGTACTGAGTATCGGATAGTTTCAACAAAGTACTGTTAACATGCCTTGAAGTGTGAACAGCCAAACCAGTTCATGAATACTTTGTTTGATGGCTTTTAGTCCTTGTTACACCTTAGATACACCTCTCATCCATCTAAATATATAGTCATTTTTGAATGATGCAGTTTTTTTTCCTTAGTATGCCAGTCATCTTTGAAATTTTTCCCCTATTAATCACGGAGCACAGTGTCCTGGGCAGTGCAAAATGCTGTAGAGCAAATGAGAGAAACCCAGTTCTTCACATGGGGATAGTTTGGAATATCACAGGGAAATGTGAGTAAAAAATAATTTATTAGATTTGACAGGACTTCACTTAATAGCTCAGTTTCTAAATTACATGTGAAATACTCAGTATATTGTACTTTCAAATTCATTGCACCCATACTCCATGATAGAATAAAAAGATTGCTACATTTATGAGGGATTTCCCATTTTTCTGTGAAGTGTATAGAATTAAACATTCCCAAACACAAGATAATAAATTCCCAGAGGAATAACAGTGACCTGAATGGCCTCGACAAAGGTTGCAACTCTGTGGAAAAGCTGGAAGCAATTCCAGGAGCAGTTCCAGCAGAAGAAGGGTAATCCAAGCCACAGCTGATGATTATACACCTACACGAACACAGGCTCCAGCTAGAGTTTGTGTTCCTGTATCACGAAAAAGGATGACTGTATAGCTTTCATGAGTACTATGTTCTACAAAATCATCCTGCTAAACAATCAGAGGGCAGGAACATCTCTCCTACAAAAAAAAAAGTTTGACAGAGTTGGGGCTGTTCAGCCTGGAGAAAAGAAGGCTCTGGGGACATTTTATTGTGTCTTAAAGGAGTCTTACAATGAAGATTGAAAAAAGCCTTTGTACCATGGCCGGTAGCAACTGGACAAGGGCTAATGGTTTTAAACTAAACCAGGGTAGATTTACATTAGATATAAAGAATATCTTTTTCCTCTGAGGATGGTGAGACACTGGAACAAGATGCACTGAGAAGCTGTGGATGCCCCTAGAAGCTGTGGATGCCCCATCAGACAGGTTGAATGGGGCTTTGAGCGACCTGATCTCATGAAAGGAGGCTGGGCTCCCATGGCAAAGAGACTGAACTAGAAGGTGTTTGAAGGTCCATTCCAACTTAAGCTGTTCTATGATTCTGTGGTCTACTAAATGATCAGTCATTTTCTCATTATGCTCTTTTACCCTTATTTGTTCTTGAGAGCATTCCTGCTTAGCTGCTTTTGCAGTACCTGGGGACAACCAACTGTCCTGACTGTGCCATTCCTTTTTCCAGCTGTGTGGTCTACAAAATCACAAGTATTTCAGCTGGCATCACTCAGAAATGGAAGATATCAGAATAGGAGAGCAGCAGTTTTGACTCCCCTGGCAGTCTAACAGGAGAGGAGGTTTGTCTAGCCATTTTATAGCCAAAGCCTTTGTCTCCTACCTGAGACACCTTCCAGAGTGAATAGACCAATGCCGATGACACACCAGAGTTCCTTAAAGGATGACAATATCTCAGGGCTCTCTGAGCTGTCACAGAGAGGATCTGCCAGGAGCACCCTAATGGGAGTGTCTCTAGTCAAATGCCTTGAGGACTGCTGACAAAACTACAGCTAGTGTGGGCAGATTTCTGACACCTATTATCTACTGTCACCTAAAGACTAGCTATGAAACTTGTAGTGGCTATTTTGTAACCAAACGAAAGAACACGAATAGTCAAGTAGCTTTAGACTGTATTGACACTGTATGTGACACTGCAGTAACACAGAGGGACTGTGAAGTTTTGCCACCCATTGCAAAACAGACCAAGAGAAGAATGAAAAATCAAGATAGGGAAACGAAAGTGTTGAATTTCATAATGCTTCCCATCTGAGACCAAAAGAGAAAATGTATTACTTAATTGAGGGTCTGAAAAGACAGTAAATTTTTTTTTTCATTCATTTCCATTATTTTTGCGAAGGTCACAGTATCAATCAAAATACAATGCTGTTTCCACTCAAATTTGAAATATGGCATTGCAAACATTTCAGCACTTACAGAGCTTTCAAGCACCCTGTTAATGCAGAGGGCAGAAGTAGAGAGCAGAAATATATCTAATACAGAAAACATTAGAACAGAACAAATTTAATGTCTGTTTATGCAATATTCAAAAAAAGCCAAAGTCCTGTTGTTGCATGGAAATAAAATCAGCAGTCTGGCTATTTTAACTTTTTGCTTTAGCTACAGAAGTAATGATATATTTAACGACTGAACAACTCAGCACAAAACCATAACTTAGTTAAACTTCGATACAAATTAAATAATTGATCTAAGTTAGGAAAGCACTTAAAGTGGTGTCGTCTAAACAGAACAACATAGGGCATTATAAACGATCCCTGGAAATTCTGAGAGAAGTACTTACTGTTACAGGCTCTCTTCAGAGTTTTCAGTAATGACACAGTGGTAAACATTCTTCTTGGCACTAAAAGCTCCACATTTTCCTGTTACTGATGAATTTTTTGTAAGAGTATTGGTACCACTTCAGTGGCTTCCATTTTAATTTATCAAGAAAACTTTGCACAAAGGCCCCATGAATTGTCTGTATGTCTGCTTTACACCTGGCTGACAAGAGAAGTCTGAAGGGCATAAGAAGAGTGTATCCTTCCCTAAAAATAGGGCTTGAACTATATACAGAGGCTTCTGGGAAAAAGTTTGGTCTTGCTGTGATTTCACACTAGCATTGATGCACTTCATTCTGTGAAGTGATTCTTGAAGTATACTGGATTGAATTCAGAATTAGACATTATTTTTTCCATCTCTGTTGTCTGTTGCAGTCTCTTTTAATGTTTATGAACCACATCTGCTATTTAGAAAAAACTATCCCAACAGATGCACAGGACCACGTAATACATAAAAGCTTGTTCAGATCTTTCTAGTTCAACCACTCTGGAAAAAAATATGGCAAAACCCCTCATTGTTACAGTTTTTCCGCAAAAGTTGCACAGACAACTAATACAGTGATGCTTTGGTTTCCTTTGTGTATTATTTGTCTTTCACTCTTCTGACTCTTCATGTGCTTCGGGAACAATGTCTGTATTGCATTCTTACAGTGTCTGCATTGGGTTGGGGGTAAAATTTTACTCCGTATGTTTTTTTCTGTGAGTCATTCTTGTACTGTCCAAGTTATTGAAAAGAAAGATAGATAAAATTTAAGCAAGATTGTGCTCTCATTATTCCCCTCTGTTATGAATTTTGGATTTGGTAATTTCAGAAAAACCCACATCTAAGCTCCAGTCAGCATTCCCTAGAGTTTTTGTATCACATGTCCTGTAACTCCAAAGCATCTCTCATTTTTGTTACATGCAATTGTTCCTTCAGTAGGTAACACCAACAGGTAGGCAGTTGCCCTGAGAAAGGGATACGGCTACAAACTTTTGCTCATACTAGCTTTTCAGTAAATGCATTTGCCCTTTTTATTTAATCTGAATATAGTTCAAGTAGTTTAAATGCATGCAGCTTTCACTCACATAAAAATACGGACTTCACAGTTTAGCTGCAGAAGTGGAGGAAAACTGCCAGTAAATTAAAAGAACTTCGACTTTACCTGGTATTTAAGCTTCTTCCTATGGCTTTTTAGGACATTTATTTGTTTACAGTTTTACAAGAAGAAGAAATACAAAGATCTAATTTTGCATATCATGCAAATTAAAAAGAAACACAATTCAATCAATCTCTTTCAGCAGCAATTACCTGCTCATTGCAAATCCCCTCACAGCAGTAATACATTACTTTCTTGAGGTACCTGCTTATAAGAATATTTAAAAAATAATTATAATCTTCCTCTGACCCTATTTCTCTGCTCTTCTGACATGTTGAGTGTGAAGGAAAATTTACCTAAAAAAAAGTTCTCTTCACCAGATAGAAGTTTCTATCCTTACCTTGCAACCAAAATGTGAATTATACATGGCAGTTACAGTGTTCACAGATTTACTGCTGAATAGTGGATTGTCCAAAATGCGGATCTTACACACACGATTGATAAATTCAAAAGCAGCTATTTTGATATATACTTCCAAATTTATAAGGAATTGAGGCTTTTTTGCAGTAAATAAAATTGATTTTGTGACGTAGAAATTTTAAGATGACAAGATTATTGAGCAAAAGTACAATGTGCAGTGTTCCTGCAGCAAAGTGCTCAATTTTCAAAACTCTGCATCATACACATCAAGTGTTTGGCTTATGTGAATTTCCTGATGAATGTTATAAGCCATACATATAATTTGGTGAATAAACTATTGGTGTTTTATTCTAGTGGTTCAATTATTGAGTGAAGATTTTCCAAAGGCAAGGACCTTTACCAAGATTATCAGACATCCACATAGAGAGGTTATGGTCCAGTAGTTTACCTAACTGTGCCCTTGTTCTTCATTCATAGCAGTTTCTGGAGACTTTAGGATTTTGAAATTCAAAGGTATGGAAATGAGAGATATTGTTCATGATAAGAAGACAGTTATAAAGCTGAAAGTTGCAATTTAGACCCTTGACTAGCCATAAAAGAAAGTGAGCTTGCCTCCGACAAAAGTTTACAAAACCACAGGCATTTTCACTGAGGCTTTTCTCAATTTGTCTAGCACTGCTATTTGCAATGTTCCATGGGATTGTTTGTTAGTAACTGAAGTCATGCCTGTGTTACTGCTTTGATATTAATTACCTGCATCTTTCACCATATTCACATTCTCAAACATCCTTTTTCCTCTCTGTTCTCAACACCAAGAGCTTATAAACACCTTGCTAAAATATCCAGCATTTTAGTCGGCTTTTGGTGTTTAGCCGATATTCACAGTTTAATAAAGGGCTTGCATTAAGCTGTTGTAACTGGACATACAGTGCTCGCCACAATCTGGAAGCAGCCCAAACCATTCAGTGCGTAACCAATCCTTGTAAGTAGACAGATATAAAGGCTCGGTGGAAAAAACCCAGAATACTACACAGAGATGTCTTTGGAGAAACACATGACAGCCTGTAGATACGTTTTATAGAGCTGGGAATTAGGCTGAAGAAATGTGATATTTGGAAGAAGAATGCACCCCCCCTTCCCCAGCCCTTCTGCGTACAGAGCCCCAGAGAAGGATGTGGATGGGTTCTCCCAGCCTGCCAACCCATCCACTGAAATTTGGCAGTCTGTTTGCCTGAAATAGCACGAGTGTGGGGTCCTGCAGAGAAGGGGTCACTCTCTTATACATTGATCAAGTTTATTATGTTGTCCTTGAAATTTAACTCACCTCAGCTAAATGTTGTATAGAACAGTGCTTGAACAAAGATCAAGTGAACCACTGCAATATTACAGATAAACATATTTAGCTGATTATGCTTAGCAATCCATACTCCATGCATAAATTCTTGCTGTCTAATGTATGTCAGTCCTGGTCTGGGATGAGAGAAACAGGTTGGCAGTATATTTTTCTGAGAAATACATGAAATACCAAGGAAGAGCGGGTCTGGATGGCTCACCTGGTCCTGACAGGGGTTGTCCTTTCTGCAGGAAGATCTTGCTTTGTGCCAGTGCCAAATCACAGGCACCACCTCCACCTCCACCTGTTGACACACCTGTGCCAAAAATATAAAATCCAAAACAAAAAGGTGTAGAAAAGTAAGCGACCGTAGGTGCTACTGAGTGCCAGCAAGACAGGTTGTATTGCAGCTGGTGAATGGAAAAGTCATTAAAACCTCTTTGAGTGTCATTAAATACACTGTGTAACTTGAGAGTGCAGCCTGCCATCACTCTGTGTGCAGACAATCAATCTACTGTCGAGATAGCCCAAGCAGGGACTTGGCTGCAGGCAGTGGTAGAGCAGAGTTCAAGGCACACATTGCATGCTTTCCCCAAGAAGTTGTCAACTGGTTGAAGATGCATAGCTATGGATGGTAGGGAAGCCAAAGTAGGACAAGGAAGATGGGAGCTGGGCTGAATTTCACATACCGCATCTCATTGAACAGGTTGTTGAGATGAGAAGGGTGTTACTTTGAAAAGAACACCTCAGTCCAGAAAAGGTTTGAGCGCATGATTTACAAGTGCCAAATAATCCTAGTAAATGCCTTGATAATAGTAGTAAAATTAAATACAACTCATTTGAAGGAAAGGGGCCTTCATAAAATAACAGATGCATGCTTCTAAAGCTAGGATATATCTTTACAAAGGTGAAGAGTCTGATGTCAAAACAATGATGCTGTGCTGAATTACAGTATTTCCACTGTAGTTCACTCAAAATAAAATAAAAGCTGCAAAGAGCTGTCTATGAATAATGTCAGAATTGCCCTTACTTTGCTTCAAGGAAAAAAAGTATGAAGTAGACTTTTTTGAGCATGTCTTCTCTACTTTGAAAATTTCTTTCATTTTCTAGGTGTTTTGAAAAAATGACCAAAAGCTGTAAAATACTTCTTCATACCTATTAGTCGGTAACATCTCTTTTTCCTACAATATTCCCTTTCCTTGAGGAACTATTACAAAATTTTAATTCACTGAAGCAGTAAAACACAAGCAGATTTTGTGGACTGTGAGGAAAAAAATGAAATACAAGTTAATTTCCAAATATTTATGCAGGGATTTTAATGGCAAGAATTATGCTCATGCAGTCAAACAAAAATATATGTGGGTTATTTTCTAAATCAATTTAGCTTATATTCAGAAAGCTCAGCACTCACAATTAATTTTGCAAGACTAATTTAGAGATCTAAGTTATTTTGGGTGCATAATTGGATCTACCATTTAACAATCATAATTTCACATAGGAAAGTTAATAAGAATAGCTGTACAAAATCTGAGTTTTCAGGAACTGTCATCTCACACATTCATAGAAAATAATTCCCATTTTCACTTTTACTATACTTACTACCTTTCTGAATAACAGCAAACTGATCCTACAAACTACTATTTTAAGTCATTAATCCTATAAGACTCTAGCTAATTAACAAGTACACAAGAGAAGTAAATATCATTTATGACTGTTGAAGCAACTTATGAAGTCTACAGATGTGCAAAAGGAAAGCATATTTGCCAAGAAGAGATATTGAATAATAGATATTTTTTTCTGGACTCAATGCACTATTTTTGCCTGTTTTCAGTAGTAAATGCCTAATTGCTTGTTGCAGAAATGCCTTTTAGTGTGAAGGAGGAGAAGACAAAGATAAAATAAGCCCCTCTGACAGCAAATTAGTAGCTCATCAAAGGACTGACAATTATGTGTCTAGGAAGATATCCCTGAGACAAAAAGTAGAAATGGGGATGTTATACACTGGGATGTCATCATCAGGAGGCTTTCATTTATTCTTCTGTCAGAAGTCAGTGATACTCTTGTTGTGTGGGCTAACCATCTTGTTGTGTGGGCTCATCAGCTTAAAATACTGTGGATGAAGTGATGCTTCATTTGCCGTAGATTTTGCTTAAGCCTAAATAGGTGTTACTAATTTTAGCTTAGGAATCTGTTTCTGAAAAACCGCAAACATGTTACTTCTGCTGTTAATTAAAGCCCCCTTTAGGTATAAACACAGGGCTCATAGCCCTTGTAAGCCAAATTCTTGTTTACAATGAAAGAATACATATACAAAGTGCAAGACCAATTCCTCTTTCCAGAAAACGGCACATTCACACTTAAAACTTCCCTCTAGGCTAATGCTGTACCAGGAGTGGGATTTGGTGCCCCTCAGATGGCTCAGGAGTGTGTGCAGGGGGTCGCTTATGCTGGTGTGTTACAGGGGTGGGACCCAGAGGAGGGTCCTGAAGTCACACCACAGTACAAAATACAATGCATGGCAGGCAAAAAATGGTTCTCAGCCTCTGAAGCCCACTATTGCTCAGGCACTTAATAATAATAATGTCCAACTAATAATTAAAAAAATGTGGATCAGAAACCCGTCTCTAAGAACCGTCCTCTTCAGTCAGGAGATATGCATGACAGCAAATAATCACAAAGCAGTTCTAGTTCCTGGAGTACTGGTTTTCTCTCTATAATGCAAATATTAAGTCATTTTTCTTTACCAGCTAAGCAGTTCTAGAATGCACATGAACATGGTGTACTTTGGAACTGAAATTTACTATCCATTTCTTCAAAAATTTGGCATAAAATAGGGCAAAGAAATAATGGTGTGCTTGACAAGTGATCTTTAAAAACATTTTCTGAGGCTGTTCTTTTTCCAGAAACCTTTTCACATTTGATTAATATTCCTTCCTGTTTTCTGGTTCAGAACATTGCTTTTTTGAGCTGCATTGGATCTAAATCTGAAAGTAAAAAAACCCTCAACAACCTTTTAATCCTATGAAAACTGACTCTTTATTATTTCCATATCTTGGGTTTATCCTATAGGTTGTCTAGACACAGTAAAGCTATGTGTTTTTTTTCCGTATGATGTTAGAAAAAGAAAGGAAAAAGAAGCCAGAGTTTTTCAAGTTAAACTTGCTTTGCAGCTGAACACTTTACATCCGTCCCAAACACAGTAGGTTAAATATTCTTGGAATAGGTTCAGCTCTCTATGAGAGCACAAGAGTTCATTCAAAATACTCCTTAAAAGAAAACAAAAGACAAATTCATTTAAAAGGGATCACAGAATTTCCCTTGGTTAAAGCCATGTATTAATAACACACAGAAAATGTTGAATCTGTTTTAGTAAAATATCTGACACTTTTCCTCACTGGTGACATTAACAATACTATTCAAAACATTTGTGGACTAGGCTGATGTAACCTTTCAGTTACCCAGAAATGTCTAGGGCACAGTGGATTGTCTGTATGTATTATTTGAGGGATATAATGTTGTAGGGCTGTACAAAGCTTTTTGTGAGTCCCAAGATGAGGTCTCACATGCTTCTGAGATGCAATCTAAATAGGAAGGTGGAGTCTAAGAACATGTGGAGTTTCCATAAGAAATGTCCTACCCTATTTATTTGAATTAAATCAAAGAGCTCTAAATACTGTACATTGCACTGCACTAACAGCCAACCAATAAACTTCAAACATCCACACTCACAAACACACCCACAAAGTGTGCTTGTTTGTTTTTCTTCCCATTTCAGGGCTTTTTTTTTCCTTTTTCTTTTCCTTTTTTTTTTTTTTTTTTTTTTAACCAGGGAAACGTATTATGGCTTGGGACAAAAATATATGCTGGCAAATATTACTGTTAGAAGTAATCCACATCTTTTTGTGTAATCACAGGAGCTGAGGTTTGGTGTTCTAAGCATGAAGAAAGCGGAGGAGAAAGTGACGAGGAGAGAAGCAGCAGGCAGTCGGTCCGCTCTGCTCTAGGCAGGTGGCGTGGAGGACCAGCAGGAGCTCAGAGCTGGAGGAAGGAGGAACGGATGACCAGTAGACAACTCACAAGGCTGGGCAAGAGACCGCCGCAGCGATGCTAACACAGCGGTGTGCTGGTGTTTGATTGGGCACGAGGCTTTGACTGCAGTGAATTGCTGTGGCTAATTACCACAGAGCCCGTCTCCTGTCCAGAAGTAGGTTGTCCCTGGCTGAGGGACATGGCAATTGATCACTCTCACTAATGCAGATGAATTTTAGAGAAACAAGTTTCATTCACAGACCAATATCATGTTTTCCAAGCTGGCAGTCAAGAATATTTTTGGTTTTTTTAACTGGTGAACTGAAGAATTTTAATATGGAAATCATTGACAGGATCCACTCACAAAATGTTATATCATTTTAACAAGTCCTCTGTGAAATAACCATATTATAGGGTACCCTTGCTCTTACACAGATCAGATTTCCAAAAACCTACTTTCTGTTATAAAAACATAAGTACCTTTGGAAACATTTAATTTTTCCAGGGTACTTTACTTCCATGCATCAGACTAGAAGCTGTCCCTATAAGCCAATTTCTTCAGTAAAATAATGGATGAGATAGAGTAAGGAATGAATGCTTCCTTTTTTGGCTTTCTATTTTACATCTGATCTGAAAGATTGTAATTAATTGTAATAAATGGTTTATGGTGACTGTTGTCTCTGTTGTTTTGAACACCTATATGAAATATAAAAAAGTCCTGATAGTGGAATACATTTACATCTTATTTTGTCGGCTTTCTGTCACTTCCAGTTTAATCAGTCTTTGGAAACCTCTTAAAATGTGCTGTGCTTTAAAAAAAATAAATTAAAAAATAATTTGCAAGAAAAAAACAGAGACAGTGAATAAAGCAGCATTTATTCAAACTTCCAAAATAAAACTATATCTTCTGCAATCTTTTATAAATATTTATGGTACTAATTACAGAACCTTGTTTGCCAGAGAGTGGGGTAACCAAAACTCATTAGAAAAATAGCAAATATAGTAAGTAGTACCTTATTACCACTATAAGCTAACATTGTGGCAATATGTAAAAAAACCTTACCTTAAACACTTTTATATAAATTGTCCGCTGAAGTACTGAGTGAAAGGAAAGCAGAGTGTATAAACACAGATGTAAACTCTACATCCTAATATTTCACAAGGCTCAGTTAATAACTTCTATTGTGCTTTGTGAAGAGGCAGTCATACATCAAGCTTCTACCTGCTTTGAGTTACAGTTGGACTATCCCATCTTTGCATTAAAGCTTCCTTATTCTGACAGCAGCTGTCATTAATCACTGTGCTTTAAAAAAGAAACAACAACAACAACAAAAAAACCCCAGCAAGGCTTCCACTGTGAGATACTGGCATTAGACTGACTGTATTGGCTTGTTTGTTTAACAACTCAAATTAATAGCTTCCTTGACTCTGTCACTCCTTGACATAGCCTGCCATTGATTTTTTCATTCTTTGCTTTTGCTTTTAAGGAACTTTTGTTCCCTGCCTCACCAGATTTGATCCAGAACTTACTGGTGTGAAAAGAAATTGCTCCTTCAACTTCAATGGGCACTGGAAAAGACTCGGGTTCAGATTGCTTATATGCTTTAAAATAGTTTGTCTCTCTCTTTTCTACACTGCTATAATTCAGGAGTTTTTCCATTACATTTAGTGTGACTGAACCCTGTATAAAAGATAATATGCTCATATAAAAGATAATGTGTCCATGGAAAATTAGACAAGGGTCCTGTTATAGGTGTTTGAACTCAGCAGGCATCAGCTGAAGTTAGGCATTAATCACCTCAATATAAGGAGTGTTTCCATACGAGTATGTAGAGGTCCAAAATTAGTCCAATTTCAGGCCCTGGGCAGCCTCCAAGACTCTAAGGAAATGGGGAGGAGGATTCTGAGATTTATAAAATATCAACCGAATGAAAGGGTAGTATAACACCATCTCTCCTTTAAGAGAATATTAGCACAGAGACAGGACATTTACATTCTTTAGAATTGCATTTAAAACTTTTTTACATCCCACTAATAGTTCTTTATCCTTAATTGTCCATCTGGATGTGCACTGGGCATGGCTCTGTCTGTGTTTTTTTCAGCTATCCACTAAGGAAATGTCAGAATATGTCCTTACAGGGTAAGAACCAGTTGTTAACTAGTTTGCTGTTACTGTTTGCTGTAATGAAAAAGAAGTAGTAGATTGTGCATTGTTAGAAATGAATGGCTGTTTAAGGTCTTCACAGCTGTTGTCAAAGCTGTCTGTAATGTCCGCACATGATCCCATGGAAACAGTGAGATTAAATCTCAGCTACTCTGGCTTCATTCCTATGTGGACGGTGAAGATATGTGATGCAGCCTAATAGTTCCTCTATTTCAGTAGTGGTGCTATAGCAGAGTCCTGCCTGTAGATTTCCATCCCATCAATTTCCGTATGTCTTAAATTCCCCTGGGAATCTCAAATATTACTTCTTATTCATTTCATGGTATAGGTCGAACTGAAAATTCTGGTAGACGGAAGGAAAAGAAAAAGGACGTTTCTATTAAATCCCAAGTAAAGACAGCAAACACCCTCATTGTTCTTGGGGGAAGGTAAATGTGATGCAGGAGTACAAAAGAGTTGAAAGAGCCCTTGTTCTGCCTGGGAGAATCGATACGGCTTTTTCCTACAGGGACTGCCACAGTGTTTTGTCACTAAGCACAAACAAATCTAGAGGTGCCTCAGCCCCCTGCACTGGGTAGCAGGTCTGTGCAATGCTGTCTGTAGGAGGGATGTGGCACCCTGTCCCCACCTCAGGGCTCCTTCCTCAAGCGACAGGAAGGCACCCAGGGCCATCGCCTTTCTGTGCTAACTCTCAGCCTGCAGGTCCCTGCCCCAAGGCTGTAAACTATGAGTATGTCTCCTTCCACCAGCTGTCCTTCCAGGCCTTCTGCCCAGCTCTGCACACAGATGCCATACCACAAGCTGTCTGATGTCCACTCGGACACCAGTGTCCTGAGAGCTCAGGTCCTGGCTTATACTTACTGTAAAACACCAGAATAAGTTAGAGTCCTGGTCTGAGGTAAAGCAGAACCAATTTTCTGTTTTGTAATATTAATTTTTAGATGGGCCTCTTCTAACTGACTAAACTCTGAAATTAACAGTTAGAAGACGCCCAGCTAAAAAGTAAAATTACAAAACAGAAAATTGGTTCTGTTTTACCTCAAAGCAGGACAGTTAGCACATTCCTAGAAACTGCAATGTTGCTCTAAGTGTTAGTGCATCTTTTTGCATGTGAAAAAAAACATCCTGTTTGATGTAATAGGGGCAGGTACTAGGATGTAAACTGCATTTTAGAAATTCATTCTATCTCTTTGGAAACTTTGACCTCTGAATACTTTAAGAATCACTAGAAATTATTTCACCCTCTTTATTATACCTGAGACATCTGAAAGTTAATTTCCTTCCATACTCTTTTCCAGTTTTCAGCTTTCTGAATGGCAATTCACATTTGGAATTTCACATTACTTCAGTACTGCTGTGAAAATCCACAGAGAAGTGCTAGCAATTTCATGGTGGTTTATACTACAGTCAGCAATACAGAGAGACAGCAGAGAAAGGTATAGAACTGGCTATTAAGGATGACCGTATGGTTAAAACTGTGATGCTAGAAATCAATACTTGGCATGGTGATTTCAAATACAGCAGATAAAGACACAATAATTGTGGTATCAAGTGCAAATACAAAGGAGACTTCAGAACACCTGACAGTGCCACCCCAAGAGCAGGGAGTGGATGGTCTTGTTAAGAGAAATATGATGTTCAGAGGCAGGAAGGGTATGCTCTGTAAGAAGAGTACAACCACAGGTTTAGCACAATTCACCTTTCTGCAGCCTGACAGCTTTCTCATCTATAAACAAAGACCTCTTGTTTCTGTGTGGCAAAAACCTGGTGCCATGGTACAACCTTGTGGGTAGGACAGTACCTGCTTGACTCGTTGTTCCAAAGATAAACATGAAATGTCAGTGCCCCAGCAACAGACAGACGTCACTTCACAGCTGCTGCTGAGCATTTGGCTCATTGTGCTTCCTTGTCACTCCAGGAGCAGTTTGTTTCCTTTGATCTCTCTTTCTCTTTGGGTTTTATATTTAAATCTTAACAGGACTACTTATTTCTATTCACAGATTTAGGATTTAGGAAGGCTTGCCACAGTTTTTGTCAGAGAGGGGAAAAATGAAGGCAAGATGAATTCCAGTATTGAATCTGCCTAAGTCAGTGATTTTTAGCAAGTGGGCAGTGATTCTGTGGGCAATGATGACAGCTTCTAATGCTATATGAAAACTGGTGGACAACTTTCTTCATTGTTTGAAACAAATGAAGAAGAAGGGGAAAAAAAAGTACCTATATGCCATTCAGATATCTTACCTATATAAATTTTTAGATGTCCACAGGTAGGAGGAAAAAAAGTTCAAAAAAACCTGGCTCTACATACTTTCTGTTCAAGAGCTGGTTGGTACATAGCAGCACAATTTCTATTACTTTGCAGCAATGACCTTTTTGCGTTTTAAAATAACTATTTTCCCCTCAGGGTGACTTGCTTGCACCAGTGCTCTATGCTTAAATTTTGGACAGGAAGTTTTAGAAACTGCTTATATGAAGTGTCTTGCAAGAAAGTGATCCAATAATTCCTCCTCTGTGCCCCGCCTGGGAAGTGTCACTCAGTCTTGCTGTGTGCTGTAGCCCTAAAGCACTTTTCTGTTGACTGGAAGCTGCTGGTGGGAAGGAAAGATGCAAAGATGTTATCCTATTTGGGTTCAGGTGCCTCTGTCTTGACTCTGCTGAAATCAGCATGATTTTACAGGTATCCACACAGCCAAGATGCAGCTTCCTAATGGGAATTGTACAGGCTAGGTTACAGTAATAACTCCACAGTTCTAGTGGCATAAAATTGTCACTAAAAACTGGGGTGTTTGGTTTTGTTTTTCAATTTCAAGGGAAATTAGTGAACAAGTTCATTTGCAAAGGTATTTCTTTCGACATAATACCATTTCTGTCTAGGGAAGAAATGAATACTTTAAAGTTAGTTTTGTTTTGTTCTTTTTTTTTTTTTTCTTCCCCAGAAGCAATCGTTATTTCTCAGTATGAATTTTTAAAGTTGATCCTTACAAGAAAAGTTTCATATCTGGTTTTGGAGAAAATGTTTTGTGCCAGTATCTTTGCTTGCATTAGGGAACATTACCAGCAAGGGCTCAGCCAACGTGATCCAACTGAAGCCTTGCTGGTAAGATCAGATCACAAGACGAGCCAAAAAATTGCAAGCAGGCTTTACTTTCTCCCCTAAAAGTAAGCTTTTTTGTCCTGTCACTCTTACCTTTCTGATAGCAAGTGATGGAAAAATATCTCCCGTGCAAATCTCTTGCAGCCAGTTTAGCTGCACTCTTGCATTTAGTGGCATGAACTGAAAAGCGATAGGCTTTTTTTTTCCTTTAAAAAGGAGAGAAGCTACCCTAGAGAGATGCATTCACTGTTGATAAAAACAGAGTGATTAATTTACATGTACAGCTGCCTTCGAGGCTGACAGTCATACACTTGACAGGATAAAGCAACCAGATCTACCAGAAATGAATATTTCATAGCAAAACTTGGCTCTGTCTGATAAACAGGGGAGAGGTGCTGGTGGCAGTACTGCCATAGGCCAACTTCTGTCAGAGCAAAGGAGTTGCCCTGAGTGGCAATGAGCTTTGTAGCATATAAATGGCCTTTGCTACACCACTGCTTGACTAAGGAGTCTTGAGCCAGTGATTTTCTGATCTTCTTTCAGATTTTAATGCTATTTTGAGTGTTTCACAATGTTAGCATGTATTTCCTTGGAAGAAACTAACATCATGTTGGTAGAAATGATCTATGTGGTAAAAAAGTTCCAAAGGTAGAATGATCACTTTGTCTCCTGGAAGGACGTGATAATCAAGGTCTTTTCTTTATTTTAGTTAAGGAAAGTGTTGGTTAAATAGGGAGAGTTGCAAGAAATAACTTGTCTACTAAGTCTAAAACAATGAACGTGTCTATCAACCTTTCATCATTGTGTAAGCCCTATTATATCTGTAGTTGGTTTTATTCATTGGTATATTTTCTGTATTATTTGTGTACATATTTTTGTTACATTAGCTATATAACTTATTCAGCTATATCATTGAATTTTTCAGAATAGCTCCTTCATTTTTCTGAATAAGAAATTAGAAGTTGATTAGAGTATACACATAGGCACCTCATTAAGCGCTAAATCACATTAAATGAACACTTCAACTTCTGAATAGAGAATGGATCCCTAACTTGGAGATATCCATCTTCTGAAGTCTGGTATTCCACTGAATACCATATGTTATCAAACTACTACAGGCCCAACCACTATCTTTTGCTTAGTATGCAACAGAACAATTGTTTACTTCAAGTTTTTAGCATCAGAATTATCCCAGAAGTTAATACAAACATAAGAAAAAATAAGTTATTTAAATCTCTGGATGGCTTGTTGGATGTGAATCAACATTGCAGAAGCTGTAACCAGTAGGCTATTGTTTTCTGATCTACATATCCATAAATCAACCGTTATTATTTATTTCTTTACAAGAATAATCAAGATGAATTGCTATAAAGATGCTTATCCCAAGACGTTCCATTAACTAATCTAGGTCTAATACAGTGCCTTTGAAACAATTAGGTCACAACATTTCTAGCTTGATTCATTGCTCGTCTATTGTTTTCCAGAAAAAATAAACCATGCAGTCAGATTTATGTGCTTGTTACATAAAAATTAAAGACTGACTGTCTGTCAGAGACAACTCTTACTTTGTGCTATTAATAAACAGAAAAGCATCAAATTTAGCAGAAAGTTTGGTCTCTGCTAGCAATCTCCCAAAGAGAGGGCAAACTCAACCTCTCTAAATTGTACAAGTCAACTGCTGTCTAAAGGAAACAACAAACTTATTTCTCTGTTTCCCCTATATTTTGCAACTTGATTAGGTCCAGATTATACTAGCTTTCTGCACACAATTAAGTTTTTAAATCCATGAGTAGTCACATACAGCTGAATAAGAATATAGGACGAGTATGGTATTAATCACTGCTAACAAGGATAGCAGGATCTGCTTCCATTTGTAAAATAAATCAAAAGCATTGTATGTTTAACAGTTTGCTGTCCAGTCATCAAAAAATTTAAAATATTACCCAGAAAAAAATGTTTTCTCTCTCTCATTCTCTCTCAACAATTGTATTTGTCTGTCTTCTGGTGGACACCAATTAAACTGGCATTCAATGTAAAATGTATAGAAGAAAAGAGAATTCATAAAGTTAAATAATGGTATAGGAATTTTCAACAATGTTAAAGCTACTGCTTTTGAGGCTAGAAAAAAGCAAACACAACTTGCAGAAATTTGTTTTCTTATAGATGGAACTATTGTTCCTTAACTTGTGCCTGAAGTACAACAAATTTTGCTGAAAAAGTGTCCTCTCTGTATCTATTTCCAATAATTATGTACTCGAGCTCTAGGAACAGCAATGTAAATATAGAAGTCTATATTATTTGTAGCAAATGCAGGTGTTGCAGCACATAATTTTTCTCACGTAAAGCAAAACTTATCTTGTTTTCCTTTGTACTGTTCCTAGGAAATGAACAGACACTGTGAGATTAACTTTCTGTAGCTCTTCTGAACAGTTCTGAGGAGAGAGGTAGAAGAAGAGGTGTTGGGTATTGTGCTTTTTAAGACTCAGAGGATAATGTGGAGAAATGACAGAATCACAGAATCACAGAATGATAGGGGTTGGAAGGGACCTCTGGAGATCAGCTAGTCCGATATTCCTGCCAGAGGAGGTTCACCTAGAGCCGGTTGCACAGGAATGCCTCCAGGGGGGTTTGGAATGTCTCCAGAGAGGGAGACTCCACCACCTCCCTGGGCAGCCTGTGCCGGTGCTCTTCCACCTGCAAAGGAAAGAAGTTCTTCCTCGTGTTGAGAGGGAGCTTCCTAAGTTCAAGTTTGTGCCCGCTACCCCTTGTCCTGTCACTGGGCACCGCTGGAAAAAGCCTCGTCCCATCCTCCTGACAGCCCCCCTTCAAGTATTNCTGTCCCTGCCATCACTGCCTCTATCCCTTAAAGCACAAGGTCAGCTCAGCGCTGTCTTCTGCTATGGCTCATGTAAAGGGAGAGTGAGCTGCTCCATCTCTCTTTCTCTTCCACAGAGCTCTTACATAGCATAATATAGTTCATAATATAGCATAGTTTATTATATATATACACATTATATATATATATAAAAGTATATCATAGTTCATAATATAGCAGTCTTCACATATATTTTTAAAGGATTAATAAAAAAGTAAAAACTGAGAAGGTATAAAAGATTATCTCATTTTTTCCTTCAGAGAATTATCATGAGCAGAGACTGTTTTTTCACTTGTTTCAGCACAGTTTCTGCGGGAAGAGGTGCTTTCAGGTCAGAGCCAGCTATTTCAGGAAAACATGCTGGCAATATCAGATCAGGACTTCCATCAGTGAAGACACACAGGTTATTGTGGAGTAAAATTCTGTATTTTGTGGAGTAAAACTCCAGTATTCATTAATGGGGCAGGTGTTGGTCTTAGAACCCATCAGAGTTTGCATTTAAGTTGGAAAAAGCAAAAGTCTCAGAATTACATTTTTTAAAAAATAGTATAAAGTTTTCAGAGTGAAATGTTAGACAAATGCCTTCTCCCACCCACAAAATGCTATTAGCCAGAATATCATTGATTTCTTTGACAACAGAATTAAGAAAACTGCAGCAAGAGCTGTAGTAATGATGGATGGCAAGATAAGATAGGAGGGAAACGTAAATGACTAAATACTGATTAAATGCTGAGAAGCAGCTGAAATGTTTTGCACCTCCAGAAAAAGATAAGAATAGTAATGACTACAAACTGATCTCAGGAAAGTGTAAATTTGTAATTGTTACGTAGTACTAAGAAGAGCCAACTGGACCCTGAAATAGTATCTCAAGAAAAGTGGCAGAAGCCTTAAACCTGTGACTATAACTATGCATAACTTTTAGGAATATGACATTGATTGTGGCATGGACAGGCAGTCCATATTAATTTCCTGCATAAGATTCTCCTGTGGATTCATGAGCAGATTCAAGAAATCTACAGTACATAAAAATCTGCTGTACGCTCCTATCAGATGTAGAGGGGCCCTTAAAAACTTGCATGTCGGTAAAATTAGCCATATGTGCTTAGGGCTTATTGTCTAAAATAGCAGCAAAAAACACAGTAATGGAAGAGAGCTTCTGAGTCTGGTCCATTTTTAATGCCAGAAGACACACCACACAATCTCATTCAGAAATGTGTGAAAGCTCCATTTTAAACCTAATTAGATTTTGCCCCTCTGATTCGATCCAATAACTGCTGTCCCAGAACCTCACTCCTCTCACACAAACCTTCATCTAATTTCAACCTATATTTATTCATGGCTGCTTACACTCATTTGTTCTTGTGCCAGCAGCATCCTTTGGTTTAAATAGTTCTTCTCTTCCGTGGTATTTTTTAGAGAGGGTAATTATACCCCCTTTTCTTCCCTTGTGTTGCTAGGCTAAACAAGCCAAATGCCTTTACTTTCTCATGTAAGATAGGCTCATCATTCCCCTGATCGTTTTAGTAGCACTGCTTGGCACTTTATGCAGCTTGAGTTCATGTTTCTTGTATGTGGGTGACCAAAGCGTGCACAGCATTCCTGATGAGCTCTTGCTGATGCTTTATGCAGAGGAATTTATAGGTTCCCTGTCTTACATGGGAGTACCTCACCTGATGTATTTGCTTTTTTCATGACCGCAGCAATATTTGAGGCTCATAGTCATGCTGTGATTGATTAAAACACTAAATCTTTCTTTTTCTCTGTCACTTTCTCTTGGCAAGTTCCCTATTTATACTAGTAGGTCTTGTTATTGGTCTTTGAATGCATGAGACGGCACTTTGTATGATAAAATTTTATCCCTTCTCAGTCACTTCTGTTGACCAGGTCATTCAGTTCTACCTGTATGATATTCTGATTCTCCTCTGTATTGATGGTGTCTCTCAAATTTCTACTATCAGTAAAGCTGTTACATTCCCATTCCTTGCTCTGAAGTCAGTGTCTAAGATCAGTCTGTGCAAGACTCTGAGGACTCCACCAGTAGCTTCTGCCCAGCCCTATCAGTAAAGCCTGTTATCATTTCTCTTTTGTCTTCTTTTCTGTATTCCTGTAGTAATGACCATTTCCATCTTCTTAACCTGGCTATTTCCTATGATACCATTCCACAGTACATTTTATTGAAAGCAAGTGAGATAAGTCCATCATTCATACTTTGTTCAAAAAATACATGTTACAAAAGGGGATATTTAGCATGACTAAAACTATCCTTGGCAACCCTTTTATATGAGTTTTGCCAACCTGTTTAATTCAACTTTATCTCCTTATACTCACATCTCTTTCTTTTAAAATGTATTCAAAAGCCCTGTACAAGACTGATGTTGGACAGATTGTATCATGTTTGTTCTGAGTACCATTCCTTGGCATGAGCATCTTTACTGCTCTGCTCTCTGGAATATCAATTATAAAATCTTTCTACTGGACATAACATTATGGATCAGACTATGTATACTCTGGGGACTTCATCTGCCACCTCAATCTGTGTATGTTGGCTTTCTACACATAGACATGTCAAATTCCAATTCTAAATATAATTGTGCTGGCAGTTTAGCATCATCTTCCTTACTGGAAAATGAAAGAAAGGACACATGTCACGTTTGTCCCACATTTGAATCCCTTACACACTTTATCCTGGCCTATCAATATTTTCCCTGTCATTTTTGTATTTATGCAACAAGAGAATCTCCTACTTAGTTCTCTGCTGAGAGGTTTGTATGTGTATATTTTTTAATTTATTTAGCAAGGCCTAACATGGTTTGATTATTTTGGCTATTCTGACTTTATCATATGCCCCTTGCTCTCCAAAAGATAGCTGACAGTCTTTTTTTTAACGAACAACCATCTGTTCTACTTCTTACAGCTTTTAGTTTGTTTTCAGCATCTTTGTCTGAGAGCAAGAAAGATATTCTCTGTCAGAAGAATATCAGATAATCTTTTTTAAGCCTAAGAGAACTTTCCTAAGGCAACTTTTTTATACACTGCAATACTACAAGTATAAAAAGGCTCTCAAGAGTAGAAGAGGCCTGAGGCTTATATAAGCCAGGATCTGTTTGCTCCAGAGAAAGGAGAGGTGACCAGGATGTTTTAACTGCGCTGAAGGAAGAAAATAACCCAGAGAAGGGGAGGGAAAGGTGGGAAATGGAAGATTTGAGTATTAGCTGGGATTTTCTTCCACAGATGACAGTAGGGATGAAAAAAATTTATCACAGTCATTATCATTATTTTCACATGTCTCTAAAGAAAAGATTGTGTTTTCTCTTCTTTTTTCTTTGTCCCATCTTGCTTTTTACAATGTTCAGGTATTCTTGCTAGATGTTTTTGTGGGACTGAATGAGATCTTCAAATGTCATAATTACCTCATGAAAGCAGAGAGACTGGAAGAAATGACAAGTAGAGCAAGAATAGTTGAGACTTCTGAGGTGAGGAACAAGAAGTGAGGCATAAGAGGAAAGAGGTTTTTTATAAGTCCATGAGTCAATATGGAGGGGTGAAATGATGGATGCACAGATGGATGTATGGAAAAGAAATAGTCATAGTGAGTCTCTGGAAAGAAAATATCTGCTGTTCATAATATTTTCTTCTCCTTATGAAGGAACTGATTTTAATTAGTAAGAAAATTAAAGATAATTAATTAACTTTCTTCTCTATTTCATCAGTTTACTTTTTGTATTTTTTCTCCTTTTTTCAGTTTTAGTAAGACTGTGCTGCCTAGAAAATTCTGTCCTTTGGAGAGAGATGGATGGAGGTGGGATGTAGTGGAGCTGGGGCTGCTGCATGCCTTAATAACCTGAGAACCACTGTGGGCATCAGGCTGGGTGCTACAGCAGGGGTCATGGCTCCACTGACATAGATGGCAGCACAGCTACTCTTGTCTGACTACAAACCTGTGAAATGACAAGTAAAAATGCAGCAGAAGTTGGTAGTATAACGGAATGAATCTATAGCACCTATAAACATAAAAGATATTTTGATATTATGCATCTGTAGTATAAATAAGGTAAGGTTCTAATCAACTGCTGAATCAATGGTAACATTCTCTTCACTGATGAAGTGATTTTCACTAAAGACTTATCTTTGTAGGATTGCAGTTTATAGTTACTTTTTTTCTTATTTTGCTGTCTACTGTTACAGTTCCAGGGTTAGAAAAAAAACACTGGCTGCAAGAAACTGGGTCTGTGCCCTTTAGCCTTGCTTGCAAGTGAAAATGGAGAAGCAGACAATATGCAATTTCAGTTACACAAACAATGTTACAATCAATGAAAGTTGTCTATAATTCTTAGTGTCATGTTCTATTGTTCCAAGAGAAGGAGATGATCCAAATCTTCTCATCCTGTTCTTATTTGCTTTTCCATGGTCTACTATGTGGAAGGATTGGCAAAGAGCTCTTCTAAGCTCTGTTTTATCATGTGATGGGTAATCTCAAACAAAATGTGATCTTTCTACGTAAAATATTATAAACTAGGGTGAGAACATTTTTATAGGACAAACATTTGAAAGTAACATCGCACTTGTCAGGGAGTTTGAGGCTAAATTAGGTGAAATACAGGAACTTCTAGTAATACAAGTAGCAGCTGCAAAATATTGATGAATATGCCAGTTTAAATGTATAGGGGAATTGCATCCTTACAGAAACTAGACTTTAACCTTCAAATGCTAAAATAAATGTTCTGGAAAACATTTTAATCTGCTGATATTTTCTCTGTGTCCAGATAATGTTGTGGATATGTCTAATAGTTACATCCTTACAAGGGTTAGAAAACTAATAAATATTTAGATGCATGTCAATAGCTTATTAAAATTCCATAAAAAAACAATGGGTTACATAAGCAACCTAGTTTATTGCCTTTTTTAACTCTTGAAACAATCCATTCAATATACACTTTTAAGTATAACTGCAGGAATCATTAATACCCATCTGTAAAACAAGGACAGAAATAGTAATAGTCATATAAGTGAATGACAGCTACAATATTTATAAGCAGCATGGACTCCATGACCTTATGATCTCTTTCAGAGAAACATTTAATAGAAATTACTGTCTTCCTGCACTGTATTGGCTTTGTCCTCACAATCAGTACAACTGAGAAGTGATTTGTCAGGGATGCTTGTCACTGACTGGATTTTAGAGGCAAGAACACATTTCACGCAATTAAATCAGGAGATTAGACTACCCATGAGTCAGTAAGAGTAGCTTTCTGGGCACAGCAGTTTCTGTCATCTGTTTTAGGCTCCTGCTCTAAAATGTCCTGTTTTGAGGACCATCAATTTCCACCATCTGACAAGGGGCAGACCTGATCTGCTACGTCTCCTAAGAAGCTGATTCCTGGCTGTCTTTAAGTTAAGATGCAACCCAAGATGAGGGTGTCCAGATCACAGAGCTACACTACATGGACATAAGTCTCCTATTTAAACAACGTTTTAAGTAATGTAGTTCTATTTCAGGAAAGTCATGAGTTTGTCTCATCTTACTAACAGGTCAGAGCCAGACTACACTGCCTTTTGTCCTTGCCTTGGCTGCAGAAAGGCTCCACATCATTGTCTCCATTAGGTGGCTTAGCCTCCTGACAGCCAGGTCAATTGCCACAACAACCCAGGTATAAGATTTCTATATACATTCTGTATACATTTTGTTACTCCATTGAGAGGGGAGAGGGACAGCACAGTTTAATTAATAAAAGCAGAAGAAAACTCCTTCAAACCAGGCAGCCAGACCCTCTGTCCTTCTTAAGTGAGATACCTCTTCCACCTAAGAAACTATTCACTGCATGCATTTCCTATAACCTGACCTAAAGCCTCTTAAGCTTGCTAGAAGCTTAAATGTGCTGATCATGGGACTTCCCTTGCTGGGTAACAACCTGGGTAACGTGGCATGTGAGTTTGCAGACTTGTGTGGCTAGAAGGAATTATGCTAGATGCTGTTTTTAGGTACAGATGCAGCAAACTCCTGTCACAGAATCACAGAAACATAGAATCATTCAGGTTGGAAAAAACCGTTGAGATCATTGAGTCCAACCATCAACCCCCCTCTGCAAAGTTCTCCCCTACACCATATCCCCCAACACCACAGCTAAACGACTCTTAAACACATTCAGGGATGGTGACTCCACCACCTCCCTGGGCAGCCTATTCCAGTGTCTGACCACTCTTTCTGTGAAGAATTTTTTCCTAATGTCCAGTCTAAACCTCCCCTGTTGCAGCTTGAAGCCATTCCCTCTTGTTCTATCGCTAATTACCTGTGAGAAGAGACCAGCACCAACCTCTCTACAAAGCCCTTTCAAGTAGTTGTAGAGAGGGATGAGGTCTCC
>VXBO01005677.1:4901-20918 GCA_013400135.1 Rhinoptilus africanus | reverse complement strand
GCTTGATCCAGCAGATCGTATGCTCATCTAGGCCATGAGCAGCCAGTTTTTCCATAAGAATTCTATGGCGAACAGTGTCAAATGCTTTTCAAAATCTAGGTAGACAATATCCACAGCCTTTCCCTCATCCAATAATGGGCTCATCTTGTCATAGAAGGAGATCAGTTTCGTCAGGCAGGACCTACCTTTCATAAACCCGTGCTGACTAGGCCTGATCCCCTGGTTGTCCATTATACGGCTTGTAATGGCACTCACGATGGTCTGCTCCATGGCCTTCCCTGGTACCGAGGTCAGACTAACAGGTCTATAGTTTCCTGGATCTTCCTTTGTCCTACAAATGCTAATGAAATCACAAAAAAAAAAAAAAAAAATTGAGAAAAGGTTGATAATGTCCTACTGGAAGTAGAGTTAAATTAATGCAGAGAGCTATCCCTTTGGTAGATGCATAAAAGCTGCAGGCTGGGTATTCAGTATCCAGATGAATTATTTGCAAAATGATTACTTGGAGCTGCACCAGATTTTGCCTACTTAGCATTCATCAACATGACTGCCATAGCTCTGTTTGCAGGCCTGTATACAGGCCCATATGCATGCCAAGAAAGGGAAACATGAGAAGGGATAAAATGAGAGAAGTGAGAAAAGAGAAAAGCCTCAGCAGCATAACATGACCATTCACTCCAACGAAAGGAGTCCTGTCCAGCTTTCCCAGCCACAGAGATATAATAAAGAGAGATTACAACAGCTGTGCAAATCAGGCACACAAGGTTTCAGTGAAAAGGTCTTGTTCACGGCAAAGAAAATGCAGGAATGCAGTATTACTGTGAGCTATATAGAGGATTCAAGTGTTATCAGTATTCCTGAGTACACAGAAGCAGAGGATAAGGTAGCCAAAACTAGTTAACATCTCTGATGGTGAAAACAAAACTGTTTGGAAGAAAATTTATGTATACTGTTATCTTCCACTACTAAAGCAGGAATTATTACTCCCTTCCTTCACCCACTGCCTCCTTCAAACACCTCATTCAGCCTTTTAAGAAAGCAATGACTTCCTCTAAGAAGTCTCCTGCTTCTGTGAGAGCTTATCGAATGTGTCTTCAGCACCCTGGGTGCAGGAAATTCAAAGACCTTAGTTCAGGCAATAAACTCTTATTGATACTCCTCACAGATTCTCTGGACCAAAGAGTGCATATTAACTGTCCAAAGACATTAGACTCCAGTCTCTATAGAGTGAAAATTTCAACAGCCATTCAAGGGACTGGAAAACAAAGAAGTTAGAAATCAACACAGATTCATATTAGCAGAAGCAGAACTGTCAAGCCTGCTTTGAGGGAGATTTAGGACAGCAGACTGTTAACTAGGGCTTGAATCTCATATAGCTTTTAGACTACTTTTAAGGAGGACCATTTTTAAGTCTTTTCTAAAATTTCTGCAAGTCCTTAATTTTATTTTTAATTGTCAGAGGACAAGGATGAAATGGAGGGGGGAGGGGAAAATTGTTCTGACTTCTTAAACATTCTTTCTCTTCTCTGCAGTCTCAAACAGCTCTTCGAATTTGGATAAGATATTATACTATCTTCATTTCCAACCAAAACTCCATGCTTGCATAGGGGTGGAAAGGAGGGAAAGACTGGTGAAATGACTGTCTGAAGAATACAATAAATTACCTTTAAGTACAGGACTACTCACGTAAGATTTTACAGATGGAACAAAGCAGGCAGTAGCACAGAAACTGAGGTAAAGAACATAGTCTAGGCCCCTTACAATGGTTCCTTAGTCCTTGCCACATCCCACCCTGATGCAACCACCCAGCAGCAAAAGACCTAGAATTTAATTTTACTAATCATAGCTTCATTCCATCATCCTTTACTAAATCTGTTCCCCATATTTGTAGCACAAGATGGTGGGATTGCATCAGTGAAAACATTCCCAGCCCCTCCTGCATGGAAACCATCAGTAAGGCAAGAAAAGTAATCTCTGAAAGGGCAAGCAACACATATGGGAGAGATAGAAAATGCTTTGGGCTCTTAAGACATTGAAACACTTGTGTCAAGGACCTGAGTAATTTTGCTGGGAAATGCTTTTGTTTTCAATTTCACTTTGTCTAAGCAAGAATGCATGTTTTCAGACAGTATTCTGTAAGATGATACACTATTGGGATTTTAAGTAACAGCAGACAAGTATTTAATTAAACTTCAGTGTTGCTAATTCAAGCAAAGGAAATATTCTTTAAAATCAGTAGTCTTAAGAAAAAAAAAAGACTTGTAACTGGAAGAAAACGACAATTCAGTATTATGAAAGCAAAATGTTAGGCTACACCTGGAGTATTGTGCTAATTTTTAGGCCCCCAGTGCAAGAAGGGTGTTGGGAAAATAGAACGGACTTGTAAAATCCCTTTTCCGTAACAGGAGATTGAGTAGGGGGCAGGCACAGACTACAACCAGTACTTTTGAAAACACCTTTTATTCATTAGCCAGTTGTTATTAATAGCAGATAACTATTCAGGCACCACATTCAGTTATTCCCTCATGCATCTGACTCACACATTTACTCACGGTTGCCCTGTTGGAGCAGCAGTAGAGAGGCGAACTCCAGCTGCAGACATACAAGCTGAGGGCTGTGCTGCCTTCTGCATATCTGTTTGGAAACTTTCCCAGAGACCTCTTGTTTCATCAGGTGTGTATATATCTCTGCAGTCGTTGTCTGTGCATAGCAGTCACTGACCCCATGACTGTCGTCCAAGTTACACACCCTGTGGCTCACACCAGTGTGGACTGTTGACCTTTGGCAGGTTTGGTTGGCTCTTGGTATCCAAGTTTTTCTGTTACTTCAGTTTGAATAGGACTTACAGCTCCCAGAGCTTGTAAGTCCTTGAGAATTTTCTGCATGAAATTTCTTGGGAAATTTCTTGAATCCACAGAAGAGATTTGAGTCCTAGTTGTCAGTCTGCTGTCCTAAACCTCCCCCAAAGCAGGCCTGACAGTTCTGTTTCTGCTAATAGGAATCTGTGTTGATTTCTAACTTCTTTGTTTTCCAGAAATTTCTTCCCTCTCAGAAAGTATGTTCTCTTGCCTTGGCCTGCTCTTCACTCTTCTTCCTTACAGAGCTGCAGGTACTTATAGGCCCTATCCCACTATCTCAAGCAGAAGGATCCTTCATGGAAGAGCATCCATCATTGGAACAGGTTATGCAGAATGATAGTGGACTTTCCATTTTTGGAGGTTTTCCACATGCAATGAGACCAACCTACAGCCGACCTGACACAGTTTTGGCTACCATCCTGCTTTAAGCTGCAGGTTGGACTAGATGACCTGCAGAGGTCCAATCAACATTTCTATGATTCTATGAAATGTCAAAGCATCCATGCTTAGATATTTCTTTAGGAAGAGGACAGATTTCACTGTTTGGTGTTTTCTGAATTGGATAAACTCACGTTGGCCAAAGAAAGTCTCCCTCAAATAATGTGATCAAAGCCTTCACCAGAACTGATACATTTTGGAAAAACACTTTTTTTGGCATAAGGTGATGTCTACTGTTCTGAAGAAAAAAATAAAAATAAATCAAAATGATTTTTCCAGTTCTAGTATAATCTGTTTTGCGTTAGTCAGCCATGAAAAAATTAGATAAGTCAATACACACATAAAAATGTGAAACTTTTGTGGGTTTTTTGAAAAAAAAGCAAAACAAAAACCAAATACAAACTCAATCTTCAAATATGCATTTTTGTATTTCTTCACTTGAGGTTACTAACTTCAGCTGTTTTTTACTTATGATTCAAAATCTTTTTGAAATAAGAACTCAGATATGGCTAAAATAATTTTAGTCAAATTTTCCTTCTACTTAAAGCTAAATAGCATTATTAATGCAAGAATTCAGCTGAGAGGGAAACTTGAAAATAACCTCACCATTTGGGTTTCATTACGGAAAGTCTGTTCATCTTTGTGCAACCTTCTGCCAGGTGCTGGCAGCAAAAAGGGCCAAGTGAATCTGCCTGTGGGCCCCTTCAAACACTTCAGTAATACTGGCCCAGTCCCCAGGACAAATCACCTCCTGAAACACTTCCGCTGTGGCAAATCTTTCCCAGGCAGAGCTGAGTCCAGAGCTGAGTCCAAAGGCAACTTTCTAAGGGAGTAAAGAGGGTACCAATTCATTCAGGGAAGACAGCATTTAGCAGATGAATGGTAGTTCGGTCAGGTATCTTGGCAATAGTCTTAGATGTGACCTTCCTCTTTGTTAACAACTTGTGAATGTAAGCAGTGCTGACATTCCCTGAAGAGCCCTGATCCTTTTCAGGGACAATGGAGCCTGGGATGTTGGGGCACGAGGCTTTGTGAGCTTCCAATCAACTCCAGGCTGAAGCTTTGCTAGGAAATACAGTCACATACTGCAGCTACCCTCCTCTGCTGCGAGCTTCACACCACCTCAGTGGCATCTCTGTATATCCAGCTGCCCTAGAGCAGATCCAAGTGAAAGTATGTCAGCTCTGCACCCAGAAGGAATCAGGACTCAGTAACAGTTTGGGGAAGTCCATCACCTGCCACATTTTAATAGGGAAGAGCAAGACAGTGCTAACATTTATGCTGGTTTTGCTTTCAAAAATCTCTGAAAGTCTCAAAGCCCAGGCAAGGGTGAGTTTGCCAAGGCAGAGGCCTTTCTGGTGCTGACATGTTTGCAGGGCGGAGGTGCATGTCCAGGGGTGACTGCCCTCCACAGTGACTGGATTTGAGGAGCAGTGTGTGTTTTTTACTCTGGGTTAGGGTGGACAACAGTGATGTGATGGTTGTCTCTGCTCTCAGCTGCATGAAGACCTCCCTAGGTGGACCATTTCCATTAACCTCCAAGGTGCTAGCCCTGAGTTTTTACATGTAATTGACAGAAATCTTTGTGGCATATATATATATATATATATGTATATGTATTTGTGTATGTATATATGTATATATATTTTACTTTTTATGACTGCTTCCCTGGTCAGAAATACCTTCTGAAAATCCAGTACAACTGACTCTGCAAGACCTGCCTACTTTAGGAAACTATATTATTTTTAGTAAGAGAGAGGATTGAGTCCCTTGTCCCAGTCATCAGATTCTTCCAACAGCTTGTTCTGCAAGCAGCTGCAACAAGCTTTTCTATATAGATATGGGGTAACATATGTCAGGCTTAGTGAGGAAAATGTTTAGAAAAACCATCTACAGCATTGTCGAATCCTCATAGCTAAAATGGTGAATGCAGTGGCTGCAGTTTAAGATGTTGTAGTCTTGACAGAGGGAAATGTTTTCTAAAGGAATGATTTTGTGTCATATTTTAGTTATTAAAATAAAAATATTTAATTTTGCTGTCTGTATAACATGCAGAACAAAAGAAATCAATGTAATAAAGTTAATAATTTTGATTCTATGACTCTCCTATTGAACAGTAATTTATCTGAAAAGGAGATGTGCTCTGATTAGGTGTACAAATATAGAAATATATTGATTACAGGAGTGAAACTCCTTGAAGTGTTCCCTAGAAGAGAACAATCTGTCTTTTAAGAGAAAAAGGTCTTACTAGCCTTTCCATTTACACAAAGTTTTGTGAGTTGACATCTCAATAAATAACAGATACTTATTGACTTCTTTATGAACTATTATCAAACCTGGGTGATGCTATGTTGAACAGCATTTATGGAAAGGTACAGAATTGTAATTTGATTCCAGTTCACAGGCATAAATCTTGTTAACTGTTGGAGACTGAAGCAGCAGAGTGAACTGTGAAACACCCGAATTTGCATAAAATCTGACCCTTGGGAAAAACTTTGCAAGCTTGCAACTCTTACACTACTATTGTGTTTTAACTCCTTTCCTCTGTTCTGAAACAATGAAATCAAAATTAATTTGTCTCTCAGGATCTCTTACAACTTCTACTTTTAGTGTACATGAACCAGACTCCACTCATACCCTAAATCATAAAATCCCATCTTATTTGACCTTCACCCTCTATAATCCCCTGAAGAGTGTCTAAGAGTTCATCCTATGCTAGTTGTCCCTTCGGTATGTTCAATACACGGAATCCCTCTGGATAAGGCTTGTGTCATTGTTCTTTGTTTTCCAAGGTGATTTTTTTTCTTTCCTATGAACACCATGGGGAAATGGTTGCAATAAAATGTAGCATTAGCAAAATTCTTCTTTATAAGGTTCATTCAGAATAGATACAGGGAATCAACGTTACAATTTGGCCCCAGGTCCCTCAGGAAACATTGCAAGAAAAGCATACGTCCAATCTCACATTCCCATACATTTGTACAGAAATTCTGGTTGAAGCAGTTCTTCAAAAAAATAACTTAGTCAGCAAAGAGTTGCTTCACCTGTTTGGCAACATCTCTGAAACTGAAAACTCATTCCGTAACCAATAGAAGCAAGAACATGGGTTTTTCTGGTTCACTGCATTAACTTCAAGAGCCATGCAAAAAATATTCTTCCAGAGAGCGTGCATGGAAAGTTCTGATCTTCTGCAGTTACTGAGGACAGGTGGAATGTGACTGAGCCTGCACCCAGTTTTAGGTGAAAAAGAACATGGAAGGCAAAGGAGAGACTCTTTATATCCATATAGAAGATGAATGCAAAAATAGTCTAATGAAGTCATCTATACTTCCTCTTTAATCAGTAAACATACTTTTGCAGCGTGACTTGTTCTGTCTTAAGATAGGTATATAAGCCTACATCTAGTCTGGTTTTCCTTTAAGAGATTGAACTTTACGTGTGTTTTTTATGGCTTGAAGAACACATATTTGTATTCAAATCTTACCTCTGATCCCACATACAGAGATAACATTCAGTACTAGCAACCACTTTTTCTCCCCTCCTTATAACCACAATGAAGTGCTAACAAGGATCTTTCTAACAGTGCTGTGTAACTGCCTAGATAAAATTCTTTTACAACGTAAGTCTTGTAACATAAGTTCAGGAGAAAATGCAGAATGATGTCCTTCAGAGCAGCATTAAACTTGTTCTAATTCATCACAAGTAGCACAAGCTGAGACCTAGAGACAGCTCCTAACATTCCTCTACTGTAAGTAAGGCTTGACTCCAGTTCAGAGTATAATATTAAATAGTTCTATGGTGTATTTGCATGCTACTCCAAATAACAATGGGCAAGCTCTTACACTCTTTGATGCCTTCTAAAGCAAGTAGCAGACCAGGAGGATTCCAGCAAGACTAGATGACAGCTGTGAAAAATAATTAAACATTGGGATTTTCTTCTACTAAATTGTTATTTTATTAATTCACTTTTCTGTTATCTATAGATATTAATTTTCCTTTTTGAAAATATGCAAAATATCATTGGATTTTTTTTTTCCTTTGCTTTGTTTTCCAGAGAAGGTTCAGATGTTCAGATCCTAGCTGCAGAAGTGCAGAGAAATTCTAAGAAACTTTTCTTCTCAAAACAACCTAATCAATGCTTTTTAATCAATAGCAGGATCTGCAATTTTATCAGACTTTTATTAGAAGTTAGAATATCTGTTATGGTTTTGACACAGGTACTGTATTTTGCCTACATTTACTGTTAATCACCTGCAAATTATGTGTGCTGATTCTTAATTTTTGAGATAAATATTTGTAAAAGCTGTTGGGGAGAAGTCTGATGGTCTGAGTAGGGCATATTTGAATAGACGGTTAGGAAGCAAAACAGCTCAATGCAAAACATTTTAGAATGCATTTTCAGAAAACAGTGATTTTTTTAAAAAAAAATTTCTACTTCATGCAAACTCACTTTAAAGAAAGAAATTTCAAGAAGAAAAAGGAAACAAATATTTTCTAAAAATCAGGGCCCTTTTTAAGAATCTCAAGTTAAAGCTCCAAAATCACAGATGCCCAAAGGCACTGCCATTGATCTCTTCTGAAAATATAAGGAAGAAACCTATGAGATGTATGTGGTTTATATGGCTGGAAATTAAAATTAGTCCTTCCTTGTTATTGGTATCCCTATAATTCGAGTTATCACAAATGCATACTCACTGTTTAAAGACAGGTCTTAAGTTCTGATTTTCCTTTTACCCATTATAGAAAAAGTGAAACCTCTTTGGTATTACATGGATAGTCATTTTTTATTAGAATAGAATTCGTGGAATACCTCAGCAGAGCAACCAAGCATATTAACTTAACTTCAAAGATGTGAAAATTCCACTTGAAGCCAGAGGCATCTTTGTATTTATAATCTTGACCAAATTGTTGCAATGGTTTTTTAACTTAATTCTGTGAATTTTAAAGTGTTGTCTGGAACAAGTAACAGTAGTTCAAATTTATGCAACCTATAATAACACAGTTTCTTAATAGAATAATTTATCTGTTTTTCCTTTGCTTTTACATTTTAAAAAATGGTGTGCTGTGTCATTTCTTGCTTTGCTTTGCATTTATTTTGGTTTTATTAATCTCCAATTGACTTGACTTTTGCTCATGTCCTCTGAGCTGACTATGCAAATAGAAACAAATCAGCATGATATTGTTGGGTCTCATCATAGAACATCTTACTCATTTGGAAAGTTTCAGCATACTTGGTATGACATACCAACAGAAAAAAACGACTGTCAAGTATCACTATGCACAGTATTGATATATACATATGGAACTCTGTGTGTCTTGATTTTTCCCAAGATTTGTCTTTCCCAAACATCTGCTGCCTTCCAGATATGTTAGGAAACATTTTAATTTTATTAGTTTTTAGTTTGTCATGAAAACTTAGACAGTATTCATGCCACAGGTAGTCATTCTTATAATTCATTTTGCTGATAGTACAGTAGGTCTTAAAGTTCCTTTAACATTTTTTTGTAATGGAATCCTTAGAAATGTACTATGGTTCTGATATTCAGAAGGAATACAGTTCATATATTTTCGTGTATAGCAGAGGATAAGTAATGCCATTTTTTCTGAGAGTTACTCAGTCTGTTTTGTGAACTATTGACAGCTCACTAGATTGTGTGCTTTCTTCTTGTACGCTACACGTATTTCCTAAGATTAAACCACCTAGAATTACAAAATTAGTATTCCTGTTACTAGCACAATGCAGTTTTTCAGTTTTATAATACTCCTGGAAATCTCACAGTTCTGTAAACCCTGGGACTAGGGTTCTTCAAAGCCTTTGAGAAGAGATTTGCTGTGGACACTGGTTGGAGAAAGGAGGCAAGTAATCCACAAGGACCCCTGAAAGGAAGATCCATTGGCACCCACCCTGAGCAAGCTAAAACAATTGTAAATCTGTAAATCTGACCTGCAGTAGTTTGGAATTGCCCAGCCCCATGCCCAGCAGTTCCAGGCACGAGTTGCCCAATGGCATCCATGCAGACAGCTTAGGTGGGAATGGCAGAGTAGCACTGGCTTTGACCTCACAGCGGTGAAGAGCATTGCAGCAAAGGGACAGAGGAAGGAGGGAATTAATCCTGAAGTGCATTGCTTCATTAGTAGCCCCTGTCCTTAAGGCATATTTGGGCTAAAACTAATGCTAAGAAAATTTAATACATACTTTCTATAATAAGAAAGGTTATACTTAACCTTTTTTAATAAATATTTTTGGTTCAAGGATAGCCAGCTTTCCCAAATTTATTCTGTTCCCTCTATAGACATAGAGTTCCCTCCATCTTTAAATCTGTAAAGTAATTATTTGTACATATGTAGTTTTTGCTTCTCAAAAGAAATCAGACAACTTACTTGACCCAGTTTTCTGGAAGTAAGTTCAAGTTTTTCATGAATGAACTTGCCTCTTTTGCTGTTAGAAACACTAGACCTTTTATGTTATTACTTGATTTTATCCCACCACTATCAATTTAATTCCCCATTCAGAAACTACACAAAATCTTTCTGAGACTGAAATCTAAAATGTTTCCTGTTCTACTAGTCAGCTTTGTAGAAGATGTATTTTTTCCACTTAGCCTTTCTGGGAGTGCCTTTTATGCATAATTCTGCCACAGTAACATCCAGGAGAAATCCAGCTTGATGTAAAATGTACAAATGACCTTTGAAGCCATGCCAAATAGAGGTCTTGGCCCTTGTGCCTTTGTGGACTGTCCTTTTGTGTTAAATCACTTTCAAAAAAGCAACAGTTTCCAGTACTTTACTTGTCACATACGCTTCTGGGGATTGAGCAAAGAACAAGAATCCATCCGATTATGGCATGCTAGAATCTAATACGATGTTTCCGCGAGGAAGAAAAAGCTTATTTCATGTGATTTATGTTTTCCAGTTTCCTTTCTGTGAAATTACCCTATACACAGCTTGTGGAACAAACATCTTGATACAGAGTGCCCCTGGAAGTTCTTCTATTCCCATTTTATTTCCACTGAAAACACAGTAGTCAGTTGTAGGGAAATGCAATATTAGTAAATATATTTTCTATTTCTTCCAGATAGGTTCATGACTTTGACTTCAAAATATACTAAGTTTACCTTTTGTTTAGCTACTCCCTTGGTCTACTACATCTTCTATTCCTGTGCCAAATGGCTATTCCAAGGGACTTGGCACTGCCCTCTACCAAGCAAGCTGTCCCTCTCCATTTCCCAGAGGTCTTGACAGGAGATGTTTACTTCTCCCCCTGCTCTGCATGGACAGATGAGTTGCCGATCCTGTTCACTCAAACAATAGGGATGAGATCCATATCTTAACACAGTCCTTTGTGTATGCGGTCCTTCCTCTTTGGATGTGTTGTTATTTACATATTTCCAAAACCAATTAGAAGCATCAGTCACTCCAGTCCTGCTGTTGCATTTAACATGAGTGTGGCTTCTTCTTCCCTTTCTTACATACAGCAATTTCATATCATCAGTGTATAAGTATAAAGCAGTTATTTATGAGCTAGCACACAAAAGACAGCTGGTGAGTCCATCATTAGTATGCTTACCACCCTGGTAAGATACCAGTGGAGTATTTTCATGGGTAGGAAGGAGGGCACACATTGGCTTCAGTGCTGCTGTCCCACCAAATCAGTCAACACCCTAATTTTACACTTAGGATTTTGTACCTTTCAATTTTGCTGATTTCCCCTTAGCCCCTGAGCTAACAATCCCTTTCCCAACAGCTCTGTAAATTTACCTTTCTTACCATGCGTGTCTCGAACTCACAGACTTGCTTGCAGTCCTTCCTCATAACTTGGCAGTTTCCTCAGCAACCTGAGCCAGGGCTCTGCCCATACCAATCCCATGGCAAAGCTGAGCCATGGACCCTGCAGTACCAGGAGGTCACAGAGACATGACAACTCCAGTCTGGGGAGACTGTGGCAGAAAAAAGCGTTTGAAGGATGACAGCAGATGAGGACTGTTTTTACTCTCTTCCCTTCTCCCCTCCAAGCTTCTGCTGCTTATAATTCTTTTCTTTCCTCATGATTTCCAATTCAGTTGATTTCCTTGAACTTTGTTGCTCCGTTTCATTAGTCTCCTTGTTCCCAGTCAGCTCTGCTAACTTCCCATTTAGAGTCCTTTGCTGCTTCAGTGCACTACTTTGGACAAAAACCCAGCATAGCCTTCCAAACAGGAAGAAGATGAGAAAAATGGAGAGGTGAAAATATGATCTATCTACACAGAGAAGATAATCATGACTGAATTCATGAAGGAAATAGGAAAAAAGGATGAGAAAGAATGAAGGTGAACTGGATCAGTGCTGAGATATTGATCAGACCAACTAGCTACATAGAAACAACCAAAAAAGAGGAATAGCAGCAAGTAGAATGAGGTGCTCCAAAATGCAATAACTGTGATGACAGCAAGTAACAGGAGAATGTCACTGAAAGATTTAAATGCACCATTCAAATTAAGAAGGAAGAAGAGAGAGGATTAGAGTGATTAATTTTTAAGGAGTGGACAGGGAATATGATGTAACTAGTCCAAAGTTGAACCAGTGTTATGAAATTGGTGGGGTTTTTTTCACTTCACTTTTCTTGCTTCTTTACACTTCTGGTCTCACTTGGGTCTAGAGGGCAGAGGGATCAAAAGATTTCTCTCATATCGGATTCCTAATCCTGCTAGAATTGAAAAGTGGAAGAAACAATTATGAAGGCTGTGCTAATGAGGCATACAGCTATACAGCTATTCTAAATCTGTTTAGGTACATCCAGAATACACTTCTGAAAGGTCAGTTATAGCGTGTGCCACTGCCACTTCACTTCTAGTGAACTCTCTCCACTGTCTTTACTCCATTTTTCCCAAGATCATGTGAAAGTTTTCAAGGAGAAGAATCCTCTCTCTCTTTATCAACATGATTCTGGAAGCAGACTGATGACTGAAAGGAGATGAAAAGTGCTTCTATGACTTCCTTTCAGCATATGCACAACACTGAAGGCCTTTCACACAGACTAAATCTCATAACAAATATGACCCATATGGGTAGTATAAAGATTTAATACTGTGTTTCATATCAGGCTGCTTTCTGTCTCCTCCAAATTCATTTTTAATAGTTCACAACAAGAAGTTCAGACCAGCTTTTGACAAATTTAAGTACCTTTGCTGCATTTCAGTAAAAATATTTTGGTACAAGGATGTGTATTCTTTATTAATGTAACTGATCTTTACAATAATAACCTCAGAATTCAGGCTGCCTTTTAATTACTCAAAAGGCAACTAGAAATGTTAAAAAACCCATATTTGCATTTCTAAGGTACCTAAAAAATGATTTAATTATGCTGAGAACTGCCACAGCACACATCGGTGAAGGACTGGTGTTTTGTTTTGTTTTTCAGGAAAACAATCTATAAATCAAGGAAGCAAAGTAAATTGGAAAAAAAAAAAAAAAAAAAAGAAAGAGAAGATAATCAGCAACCGTATTTTTGGCATGAAAGCACTGGAATGCACCATAAGTTATCTTTGTCCATAAAGAAAAAGAAATGCATACTACACCTATGATTTCTCTGCAAGTTCCCTCCCTGTCATCAATACCAATGCTTGTTCACTGTTTTGAAAATGTTTCAAAATAGCCTTACATTTTGGCAGGCAGGGAGGCTTAGAGGTCTGAAGTATTGAGTGGCCATGGAAATCCCACTGAAGGTGTTCAGATGCTGCAACCCAGTAAGAGGGATCTTTGTTTATCTGGGGAGACCTAAGACATATTTCACTAACGATTGTATTTTGTCAGTTTTTTCATTTTTAGAGATCAGGGAGATGACTCATATCTAAACCATGCTGAATTGTGTTCTTTCCAATACTTCAATCCAGATGAGAAGGAAAAGACCCTTGAATCTCCTTGGTAAAGGCTGGCAGAAATACAATANGAAGGGTCAAAGAAAAAATCCAGGGGTACCAGCTACACAAAATTTACCTGAAAATCTAGAAACCCACAGCCAAGTCCCTGATTCAAACCAGACAATGCCTCTTTCCCTTGTTTTGAGCTGAAATCCCACCCTAGATACAAAGGACAGAGCTGGTCACATTTAATTTTAGACAGAAAATATTTTCCTTTCTAAAATTCAATCCTATAAAGTATTTATTCTTCGTGTGCCTGGGATACTAGCACTGCATTTTATTGTTACCTGTCTAAATCAGAGTACAGGCAGTTTTACTCTTGGGACATGGGGTCTTGTTCCACTATAGTGTCATTGTGATTGTTTTTCCTGTATTGTTAATATTACGCTTCATCATGAAATTTCTGTTGTGTCTTAAGATTGTCAGCTACCTTAGACTATCTAGCTATCTCTTAAGAGACAATCAGATACTGCAACTGATCTAAGAGAAAAATACCATAATTCAAGGTCATGTTTTCAGGGAAAATAGTGTATTTCTATAACTGTTCCTTGAGAGGTTAAATGTAAGACTTAGAATCTGGGACAGAACCTTAGTCATGTTAAAGCCTATGGAAACTCTGCCATAAACTTAAGCCATATCAGGACTTTTCCCCAGTTTTCCACCGTGAATACTTAGAAACAAGAACTGAAAATAAATTTCCCATGAGGATTATGCAATATTTGCTTAAAAACTCACTGTTCTAGCTAAAAATTTCCATCAAAATCATTCCTTTATTTACAGAGAGCAAACATGATGGGATGGGAACACAAAGAAATGAATCACACTTTATAAGTCATCCTAATAAAAAAAGTTCTTGCATGGTTAATGCTGCCTGCCCTAAATTATGTTTAAATCTGTTAGTCTTTCTACTGAGTTCAATGTGACTTGCATCCAGCGAAAAATTTAGGCATGTTCATCTGAAGAAATACTAACTATTAGCATTGATAAAAATTATTAAGGACTTTAAAAATGCAGGATAATTGTGAACTATCTGATTATAATTATTCCTCCACCAGCTACCTATATGCACCACCACATTTTAGCTCTAAAGCTCGTAAAATATGAAAATCTGATTTAGTTCTCTATTGTTCTTACAAGATGCTATTAGGAAAAAGAGAGTGTGAACAGAAAGAGCAAAAACTGCTTTTTTGCACATGGTTTCAATGCACTCCACAGCAGAAGGAACCTTGGATCTAACTCCTCGTCCTGGCCTTGTGCAGTTTGATGTCTCACAGGCCAGAAAGTCCATCAGTAGTTTTACTTTAATGCTGTGGTCAAAGCAGAGGTACAGTGTGATCAGTGCTTCACTCTTATTCCTTGCTTGTTGCAGACGATCTTGCTGACCAGTGATATTATATGCCACATACAGTTGGCTTACTGAAGTCACCCATCTTCTCAATCTTCTCTTTATACTAAGCATAAATATACTCAGTAAGACAGCCGAAGGAAAATCCATTAGGGAACGTGTAGAGAAGCATCAGAGCTGCCAACAAGTGAGGAAGGGAAAAAGGGAGGAAATCTGATGGTCATGAACGCATGAATGAACGGGAAGAAAACTGCAATTGAGTGTACAGGAAGAAGGAGAACGATAAGAAAATGTGCAGCTGTGAGACAATGAGAGGCAAACTTGTGCTTCCTAGAACCAGAAAAGATGGGTTAAAACAAACGTGAGGAAATACTGAAGAACTAGGTAGAAGTAAGAAGTCTAGGAAACATTTTCTGGAATGTTTACATGGTCAAGAAAGTACTACCTTATAAGGATCACAGAAAATGTTTGAGGCTTGTCTGTCAATATTAAACAATTTCCAGAGACTTCTGATCCCCACTGTAGATTTACTGGGGTATTTATGATTGGTTTGGCCACAAAACCTAATTAAGGAGGGACAGTGGCAGTGAGTGAGGGAAGAGGAAACTTCTGATTGCTTACATATTAAATACTTTCATTGGAGTTCATAGTGTACTTTAAAAATAATATACCAGGCTTGAGCATAAACCTAATATATCTTCCTAGGTGACAATTTCCTTGGCATGGTTATGCTCCACTTGATCTCCTGCACTGAGATGAAAAATAAGAAAAACCTACGATGAAGCACACTTCTAAATTATTCTGGGAGCAGTGTAGTTGGCAGAGACCTGTCTGACTCCTTTGCCATCCCCAGCCCACACAGCTAAGCTCCATATTTATACAGCCTAGCTGAAAACCTTGGGAAACAGCTCTGGTAATCATGGAGTATATACAGAACTGAAGACTGAACTCACACAAGAGCTGAGAAAAAATTCACAGCTTGGAATGTTCCAAGTATTTCCATACAATGTTTCCACAGTATGGAAAAAGCTTGAGACATGAAAGTACAAGGGTATGAAAAGGATTTCTGCTTTCTCTTTAAAGAGTTAGCACTTCTGAAAATCAAGCGTTGCTCTTGTTAAGTCAGTGCATACACGTTGGGGAAGAAGCGGGTATTCACCAAAGTGGATGACCTAAATTTAGTCTCTGTAGTCTCCTTTCTGGCTCAGTAGGACAAGAAATGCTTTTCAGGGGATGGTTCTGAGCCAGAGTCTACATCAGATATAGTGGGTTGGGCTAAAATTAGCCTTTGAGATTATTGCCCTTCCATTGACCATAACTTACCATTAAGGCATATTAGATAATGTATATGGCTACCAGTATATCTTTCAAGGGATACATTTATCCAGTGAAGTTTAATACTCTTTGACGAAAATGTTTCTGTGGAAAAGGTCAGAGAAAACTCCTTCTGAAGTGCAGGGCAAGAGTTTTGCAACAGGCA
>VXBO01005674.1:5988-16595 GCA_013400135.1 Rhinoptilus africanus | reverse complement strand
TAAAGATCATCCAGTTTCACCCCTCTCCTCTCAGTGTAAGAAGCGTTATAAAGATGACTTGCACAGGACTGCAGTCGATGCTCCCTGAAGAGAAGTGGTGATCACATTAAGCATGCTCAGGTCTTGTAGAATATTGAAATAGAGTGTTGAAAATACGGTTTCTGATGGTGGTCACACATGAACTGATGGTTGTAGTTGGTGATCACTGNTGATGGTGGTCACACATGAACTGATGGTTGTAGTTGGTGATCACTGTCAGGTGCATATTTGTCACGGTTGAGCGTAATGCAATTCACTCAAAAGACAGAAGCCGCAATATGGTTTATTAAGGTAAAATAGTAATTTGACAGTTCAATAGTTTGATGGAATTTAACAAAGTTTAACAGTGGTTTGACAACGTTCAGTAAGTTTGATGGCATGGTTTGTTGCAGACTGGCTGCATGAGAAGGGACATGGAGATGAGTTTGGAGTTGGTTTGTACAAGCAATCCTCATGTTAGCATGTTAGCATAAGTAGCAGTAGTTAGCAGTAGTAGACCACAGAAGAATTGCAAGTCATGCCAATCTTGACAAAAAGAGACAAACAACTTTGAGAAAGTGAGAGCATGGAATGAGGAAGAACCCTGAGCTTAGAAACAGCAAGTAGGAGGAGTATGTAAATTGTAACTTTTAGAGCTTAGCCAATGATAAGTTAACTAGTAGGCACAATTAACTGTAAGTGTATAAAAACCTGAGCTATCTGAATACAGTTGGAAGCTTGCTTTATCACTCATATTGAGTGGACTGCTTGCTTCCCCTCGCTCGTTGGTTCACCATATTATTTACTGCACGGAAGAAACGCACAAAGGAAAACAGAATTAGGCTCAAGCTAGAATGGTTCACACAGAGATCAGAGATGCAGAGTAAAGAGGGCCATGCCCCTGAGTTACAAGGTTCAGAGTAGACCCCCCTGCTTTCTTTTTGGAGCCTTNTGGTGGTCACACATGAACTGATGGTTGTAGTTGGTGATCACTGTCAGGTGCATATTTGTCACGGTTGAGCGTAATGCAATTCACTCAAAAGACAGAAGCCGCAATATGGTTTATTAAGGTAAAATAGTAATTTGACAGTTCAATGTTTAGAATAATATTAACTATATGGGTTAGTGATGCTTCATAGCATTAATACAGCATGCTGTCAGTCACTTACGGAGGATCTACTGCAGGTTGGGAATCTCTCTGCCTTGGGTAGCGAAGGATCTCTTAGTTTCATGTAAGGAATATCAAATCTTGAGAGGGATCCCAGCTCAAGGGGAGAGTCACCTGGCCTGCAGTCCGGCTGCAGTTCAGGGAGAGCTCCAATTGGGCCCATCCTGATGGCAATATTTAGAGTGAAATAGTTGGCTGCAAGCTAATTATATAGACAAGACAGATGTCTATTTTTTTAGTGCTGATATCCTGTTCTGTACTTCGGTTGTCTTGCATTCTGGATTTCAAAACCATCTTTCAAAATATTTTTCAGAACACCTTCACTCCCTTGCATGTGAGCCAGGGGCTTTCCAGCTTGACAGTTCACTCCCAGGACCTGAGTCTGTTTGCTTGTAGTGAGCCTGAACCAAGGTATGGCAAGGAGTCACTTGAATCAGACACAGTATTCCGTGTCTGGAGACACCACATCGTTTGAAAGATCCTATCAGCAGGAAGTGTTTCTGCTTTTGAATGGGATTTTGTATGGTCTTAAGCAATGATTTTGTAAAATAATACTCCTGAAGGTATCTCTGTGCTAAGTATTATTTTTCCTTTCTACTCAGTGAAGTATATAAATCCTGTTATCACAGAATCATAGGATGGTTTATGTGGGAAGGGACCTTAAAGCCCCCCCAGTGCCCCCCTGCCCTGGGCAGGGACACCTCCCACCAGCCCAGGCTGCTCCAAGCCCCGTCCAGCCTGGCCTTGAACCCCTCCAGGGATGGGGCAGCCACAGCTTCTCTGGGCAACCTGGGACAGGGGTTCACCGCCCTCACAGTAGGAATTTCTTACTAATATTTAATCTAAATCTCACCTCTTTCACTTTTAAGCCTTTCCCCCTCATCCCATGGCTCCACTCCCTGCCTCAGAGTCCCTCCCCAGCTTTCCTGGAGCCCCTTGAGGGATGGGAAGGGGCTGGAAGGTCTCCCCAGAGCCTTCTCTTCTCCAGGCTGACCCCCCCCAGCTCTCTCAGCCTGTCCCCAAAGCAGAGGGGCTCCAGCTTCTTTTAGCATTTTCATTACCACCTTGTGGACCGCTGTCGAACCTGGACCTGAGCTGCTGTGGGTCTTGGGTAGAGCAGGGTGGAAGCTGGTGTTAGCGGGTCACTTACTGACTGACCAGCTCTAGTGTAGCCATGTACAGCACTTCCCCTGGGTCAGTGGCACCAGGATGCTCATCAGGCAGGCTCAGTCCCAAACTGTGGACCAGAGTCTGGACATCATGTTTTGAACGTGAATGATTCAGCGAAGAGGAAGGGGGCAGCTCCTGGAGATCTTGATTTCACGGTTGCACAAAAATATGGGCTGCCTGTACCCTGGAAGCACAGGAATTTTACTCCATGTTTTGGTTTCCCTTGCTGTGTAGAGACGCGTGTGGTTTGGCAGCTGGAATTTTTGCTTTTACAGGAACATAATCTCACGTCTTGGTTTTGCATAAAGAAAAGCTGGATTCTTTCTGTGCTGCCTGCTTTTGTTCCCCTCTGGCTCCCCTTGCCTGCAGCAGGATGCCACCTCGCCCTCCCAAACAACAGAAGCAGATAAAACTGAGCCTCACAAAGCCGTCTGTCTGACAGTCCTGTCCCAGCAATTTATGCTGTGCATCCAAATAACCAGGCATGCCATTCACGTGGACATCTGACGCTATTCCAGAGCAGAGTTTAGCCCTTCAGTTAACCTGTCTCCATTTGCTTCTGTGCAGGCACTGCACCTGAAATGCCACCTGATCCTGGACCGTCCTCCTCTTGGAGACCACTGTGCTTCCTGCGTCGCTTGGGACAACACTTTTGGGGTGTCTCGTTCCCCTCCCTGCCTGCATAAGTACTGCTTTCCAGCTGCCTCCAGCTGCCGAGGAGCATGAGATGTAGGGATAATGTCCCTACATCAGCACCATGCCGCCCCTGACTTACCACCAGTACCAGGAAATTGTTCTCTTTTTGGACACCCCATGCAGCTGTAAAACAAACAAACAAAAAAAAAACAACCACAAAAGGCTCCTTCTGAAAACAGTCCCTGAATGCTCTCACGGAGGACTCTGTCTCCCTCCAGTGACTATTGAGTATCTACAGGAACAGCCTCCTAAATTAATTGTTTATGAAGTTAGGTGGTTTAAGCCATCCCCTCAGGTCAGAAAAACAGACGAACCTGAGATCATCTCAGCTCACTTCTTGTGCCTTGTGGGCTGCAGATTTTCACATGACGCCCAACACTGAGCTTACCAACGTGCCGAAATACACCTCTGAGACAGGATAGCAAGGCTTACAGAGCTCTTCTCTTCCCTCGTACTGGTAGGGTCCTCTATTCATTAAAGATATGTGCCTACTCTTGACAAATACTGCTTTTCATCTACATTTTTGGCCTGCTTAAGGGAAGACCCCCTACATTTCTCCCTGTTAAGCTACTTATGTCATATAAGCAAGTCTTTTTTTTTTTGCTTCTGATAGACAGATATAAATTTATGTGCCTGAATTAGACTTTTGTTTTCCTCAGCATTCAAACAGTGCTCTCCAATTTTTCAACTTCCATTTTAAAAGGTGGACCTGAGAAGATCATAGAATCATGGAATCGGTGAGGTTGGAAGGGACCTTTAAGATCATCAAGTCCAACCATTAACCTACCCTGACAAAAACCCCTTCTAAACCCTGTCCCTCAGCACCTCATCTACCCTTTTCTTAAACACCTCCAGGGATGGGGAATCCACCCCCTCCCTGGGCAGCCTCTTCCAATGGTTAATAACCCTTTCAGTGTAAAAATGTTTCCTGATATCCAATCTAAACCTGCCCTGACATAACTTGAACCCGTTTCCTCTTGTCCTGTCCCTTGTCCCCAGGGAGAAGAGCTCAGCCCCCATCTCTCTCCACCCTCCTTTCAGGGAGTTGTAGAGGGTGATGAGGGCTCCCCTCAGCCTCCTCTTCTCCAGGCTGAACAACCCCAGTTCCCTCAGTCGTTCCTCGTAAGGTTTGCCCTCCAGACCCCTCACCAGCTCCGTAGCCCTCCTCTGGACACGNTTTTTTTTTTTTTCCAGCATTCTCAAGATGAGAATTACTGTTGAGTTGCCTGTAGATTCTGAACCTCTACAAAGTTATTGCTTTTCAAAAGAACCGCCACTCTGCAGGTGATTGCAGTTGTTGTCCCACGGTGCGTGACTTTGCATTTGACTTGCATGGACTAGAAAATGCTTTGACTGACCCAAATTAGCTACAAACCTAGAATATGCTCTATGGCTCCCTGATAAGTAACATTTTTTCTCTCTTGTCCAAAGCTTTTATCATCTGCAAATATTGCCAGTTCCGATTTTTTATTTAGTTTCACAGAGTTAATAAAATATCGGAAAGAACAGAGTCTTTAATTGATCAGTGGGAAACCTGTCAGGAAGACACTTATTTGACACTGATGCCGCATATTCCACTAATGCAAATTTTTGGATGTTTCTCGTTGACCAGTTCCTAATTCATGATAACGTGTGCTTCATTAATATCCCGATGGTCTTCAGTTAGACTGTCATGCATTGCTAAGGCAAGAAACATCGGGCAGAACTATGCAGTTACTCTTACCAGCCAACCCAGATATCTCATAAAAACTGAAGTCACGCTTCTTTGATTTAAACCATTTTGCATAAAACTGTGAATGGGCACTAGTTGCACTGACACCCTTGAGTTTCTTCTTGATTAATCATACATCATTTTCCTCATTATACTGTCTCAGATTGATGTTAAATTCGTTATTTTATTTGTCCTGAGTAATGTGATGCTCCAAATAATTTAGGACTATACAGAAAGATAAAAACTTCATCCTGAGCAATTCAGAAATGTCCTTGGTACTTTGTTTAATACAAAAAGGCTTTTTACTGTAAGTAACGTACACATTTTGAGAAATGAAAATTGATTTTCATTCACAGCAACTCAAGATCTTGCTGAAAAATTTTCCTGAGTAGCTTCAATCGCACACCTGATATGCTTTAAATAAAACAAAAATATTGCAGGAAGAGCACTAAGTTTTGCAAAAGCCACTATTCTGCTATTTGCAGTCAGTGTCATCCTTGATCTGAGGCTGAAAAGACCTGAAAGTCTGTGTATAAAATCAGATACTTTTCACAGCAAAACATCAATTTTTTGGTCACCGAGAGTAAAATGGTGTCCTAGAAAATTACTTGTTTCAAAATGTAACATGAGTGAGATTTTTTGGTGTGTCTTTGTTGAGATGGTGGACAATAAACGCGGTCCCAAAAGCATAGCACACAAGCAAAACTATTCAAAATTGCCTGAGCGTGTTGTTCAATAAATAACTAATGAAATGTGTCAACAGTTCAGATTTTGTGCAAGGCTTGAGAAAAACCAACATGTGATGGAAAAGAAGGAACAAATTACTTTTTTTTTCCCCTAAGAGCACTTGCACAATGCTACCATCAAAAAAGATTGTCTTCAGTCTACAGAAATCGATGATAAAACAAAGGTGGGTAATAGATGATGTGTTGGCTGAAGTATAAATCTCCAGAGCTGACTTTGAGATCACAAAAGTTTGGATTCTGGAGAAATAAGTGTGAAGAGTGAAAGCCTTTATTAAAAAACAAACAAAAAAAACACTTTAGATGCAGCATCCACTAACTGCTTGCATTTTGACTCCCTGCTGCAAATTGTGGTCTGGATTTGTTGTTTAGCAAACCAACTGAGAGACTTTGTAGCTGTGACCATTGCAATTCCTGAGTGGCAAAACTGCAACGTTCGTCAATAAATCACTGGAAAGACAAAGAATTGGAACATCACGTTAAGAGAGCTCGTGGTGACGGGACAAGCAGACGTCTCTTTGCATTGCCTGACACCTGGAAGGTGGTAGTCATGATGCCGCCTCTGTTTTCCATCAGCTCAAGGATGCATGAGGAAAGCCGTGCATTTCCCCTCGTGCTGAAAAATGCACGGGTGCATCACCCCAGTTTACCTTCTGCAAGAACCTTTTCCTTGAGAAAACCACGGCGCCAGTGGATTTCAAGGCACAGCAATTAGTTTTTAGTGCCCAACAGCCGTATTGATTTTGACATGTTCTTCAAAAAGGCAAATTACCACGAAGAGCCTTCAGTCACCTTACTGCAGAGTGGCAATTTTAGCACTCAGTACGTGTGCTGCTCATGCTCCTTTTTTACAAAGAAGCAAAGTTATACAGAGTGATATCGTATGACGTGGGGTTTTTCTCATGACCAAAAGCCAAGATCTTACTGTTCATTTCATACAGTGAACTAAACTAGTGCTGTCTCTATTACTCTAATCCGCACAATTTGGCAAGTTTTATCATGTTACTGACACATCACTGAAGAAAAAAGCAGTTTTTCTAGTGTATTGAACTACCGGGGAGCGGTGATTTTCCATTTAATTTGCTGGGGAAAAAAAACAAGTTTACTGGTAGTGTGAATTAAGGTTATTGTGCGCTTCATGCCGCTAAAGATGGTCTTAATGTCTTAGCACTAAGGGCTCATCAGGTTGCATGTAGCTGGAAAGAAATGTTAAATAAAGACCATCTGAGTGAGAAGAAGGCAGAAGGTGTAGTGACCTGAGAGATGGGATTTAGAAAGAAGGCAGGATGTAGTATTTAAGACAGAGGCGGACCAGGGCGTGTGTAATAGAGGTCACAGAACTCTTAAGGAGAAACCTGTCAGTGACTGAAGGCAGATTCAGCAGAGTGGACAGGACGAATACAGACTTAATGAGTTGGGATGAGTGAAGGTGAGGAGGGAGGTTGTGAGCCGTTTATTGAAGAAACGCAACACTTCATGTAGGAGGGCAGAAAGGTGATCAAAGGACGGATGCTTGTGATTTACTTGGGCCACCTCTGCTTTCCGGGCAAGCTGTGGGCAACAGGCAAGAAATCCCGTGCTGAATGCTGAACAAACACGTTATAATAACCTAGCAGTAGCAAAAGTGAGAATCAATGTTTGGACAATTCAGCCAGGGGGTGGTTGTTGTTCCCATTGAATGGCCACAATATGGTGGGAAGCAGTGAAAAGCCGCCTTTGTCACAAGCGCAGTATGCTGAGACAAGGAAGGATTTATAGGGGAGTGCCAACAGCCTGAATCTGAAAACCCAACCATCAGCACCATTTGAGAAGAAGAGAAAACGTACAAGGACGCTGGGAGGAAAGGAGAGTCATGACGCACCGTGTCCCTTATTTGGCAGCGTGGTGTAGAGGGTTTGAAAACAAACCAAGATCTCACGCCCTGAGATCTCACAAACCTATCAGTAATTGTCAGGTATCAGTGTGTGATACATACCCGGTTGGGACATTTATTTTTGTTGCTGAGGGGAGTAGACGTCCACATCTGGCTCACTCTCCTTCTCTGCCAGACCTTCTGGTGGCCAATCGCCGCTGGAATGCCCTGCAGATGCCAAGGACAGACTGGGTCCATGGGACGCTGCTGTTCAGTCCCTCCAACTCGCACACAGTTGTGTCGTGCAATGATACCCAATTTCAACAGTGAAGGAAAACCGCTGCCCCTTTGCCGAGACCAAAACCACTCAATGCAGAAATTAAAGGTTCTTCCCAAGACACCACAATAGCTCTGTTCATGTGAGACCCGTTTTAAAACATCAACATCAATCTGTAAAGACAATGCGTGTAGCAGGAGGCGCCCGCGATTGTGAAAAAAAAAAAATGCCTATCTGTAAACTTACAAACATTTTTTTTTTCTTTTACTAAATAAATTACAAAATAAACCATTTAACTCAGCACCATCTTCCAATATTGCTGCCTATTACCAAGGCGCGTGGATTTTTTCCTAGGAAGAAATGCTAATAATAGCATAATTCTTATTTGGCTGTCTGACTCTTTCCCCTTCGTGAGCAAAACCTGCAAGTAGTGTCTCATGTTTCAGTTGCTGTTGTTGTTTGGTTAATTGCGTTCTTTTCCTCCAGTTTTAAAGGCTGAGCTCTTTTTAGGAGCTGTCAGAGAGGCTTGTAGGAAATTGAAGGGACTATCAGTTTGTTGCTAAAAATGTTTTTAAAAGAAGAAATCTGTATTTTCTAAGGTCAGGTGCTTGTTTCAGTTAGTATCTTCTGGAAATATGATAAATGTTATTTTTTCTGGTGCAGGCGAAAAAGCAATGCTTACAGCTGACACTCCAGAGAGGGACTAATTGCTGCTTTCTGGTCTAGCAAATATTTTTAACTGTGAATTGTAACAAGTATCAGGGAGCAGAAAAAACAATGTAATTGCAGTTTTGTTTAAAATACTTCCTTCTTCCATGGAAGCCAATTCCATGACAGAAACCTTCACCTCTTCGCAGCTGAAATAAGGTGTTGCAAGTCGGTCTGTTGGACAGACGCTCAGTTTCCCGTAGGGCACCAGCCTGAGAGACAAACTGCTGCTTTCATCCGCTTTGCAAAATGACAAAACACGTAAAGACTTGAATTTTGAAATGTGTGCTTAATAAGTTTTTAAATCTCATAAATGTTTGCAGACTGCATGTATTAGCTTTGAAATCATTACGGATGTGTCCGTACTTCTCGTTCCCTTATGAGTGTTGTACTTCAAGGACTGAAGATCGTCTCCTGCTTTGGGGAAATTTTGTGTAATTGCTTGTAATTGTTTATGCCCCAAAGTCAGGAGGCCTTACTGCATTAAGAGAAGCAGCGATCTTACAAGATCACCTCTGGGCCAGAAAGTGAAGCTCTTGGAAGGCCAATATGCTGTAAGAAAGAGTTTTAGCCTGGTATCTGCATGGAGGAGCAGAGCTGAGCTCTACTGGCTCTACATTTGAATCCTAAAATTAAAAAGATACAGGGTCTCAGCATTGCTCAACATTTCTAAAAGATAAATACCTGAAACGTAAAAGTGTAATGAAATTAATGGAAAGAAAAGGAATCATGAACGTAATTCTGATATTTCAAATCTGTACCTCTGTAACCTATAAATTTACTTTATCAGTAAGTTAATACATAGCAAAAGCAACAGTAGTGGTGGTTTTATCTCTTGTAGCTGCTCAGTCTGAGAAAGTTAATGTCTATATTGCAGCCTAACAGTTTTAATTTTACCCTAAATATTTGGAAAACCTGAGGATCCTCAAAGGGAGAGAAGGTATCTCCAAGACTTAACATAAATTTTCAGCATCTCGCATCTAACATTTAAATACACTGCTGCGGACACAGCGGGGAAAAAAATANTACTCTTTCAAAAAGCATTTAACAGAGAATGGACTTTTAGTTTTATTTTATCAGTTGTCTGATTTCTATTTGGCAAATTTATACAATGGGCACTTTGATATGGTTCAGGAGAAGCAGCTGAACGTCTAGCCATATTGTACCCATATCCATGGATGGAAAAAAGTTCAGCCCAGAAAATAATCTCGATTACAACAGTCCATAAACAAATTAAAGATGATTTGGTTTTCAAGTATTTAGAGCTTTATTTTCATTGTGCCTGACTTTTGAATGTCAGTTGCTGAATACCAGATGAAATGGGTTTTACGTTCATAGGCTTGTCTGAAAATTCAGACAAAAACAAACAATCAAAAAACCGTGGTATTTTAGGAAGGAAAACTAAGTTTTCCCCATCTTTTGGGATGAGTAACCACAGGCAAAGCAAGAGAAGGGCTGTGTGGGAAACAGGGCCTGGCAGCAGAAACGAGACCCCAGTTCTTCAACACAGTGAAAACAGCTTCAAAAGGGTCGGCTGGCATCCGAAATGGCTGGTTTCTGCTCACCTCCCAAGCTTGGTGTTCCACTCTCGGTAGCGGAAAAACTCTGTCTCTGGGAGTGGCCTGGTACGCTCAGTGCAGATAATTGCCATTAATAAACGTGGACTTCCCTTGGGGGATTAGTTTTCCTTCTGCTTTCTGGTGGTGTCAGGAGTGGGTGACCGGTGACAAAAGGAACGGCTGGGGGGAACTCAGGGTGCGCTTTTCCCGAGGGACGATGGGCACCGATTCAACTGAGACGGCTCCCACGTTCAGAGACCCGACTCCGCAAAGCCTCACCTCTCTCTGTGGGCAGGATTGGGCCTGGGGGCGGTCGAGAAGCAATTTGTCATGATGAGACACCCCTGGTCCTGTTTTCCCAAACCTAGTTCTGCCCTTGCCTGCACTGGGAGACGAATCCAGGTGTGCGGGGGCTTATAAATTATGGTTAGAATAAAGCCTGGAATAAAATTTCCCCTTTTGGAGTTTTATTAATTAACTTTACATTTCCGCCCAGTGCAGGGGTCAGCTTTACCCCTGGGTTCCGCGGGTTTTGAAGGTCACCACACGGTGGTGAGAGCTCCGCTCCGTCCATCATACCACGAAGTTTTCAGCAAACTGTGTGCTGCCGCTGCATCCCCACGGCGGGCATCCCCGCGGAGACCAGCGTAAGTCCCGCGGGGGTGAGCGGGGCGGGGGGGGGACCGGAGACCATCTGCCCTGGCT
>VXBO01005670.1:0-30090 GCA_013400135.1 Rhinoptilus africanus | reverse complement strand
TTGGCCTTGCCTGCACTCTAGACAGAAAACTGTGAATCTGGATGCTAATAAAATTGAACTTGGATGGTTTTCTGTTAATAAGCAATGGACATTGTGCACCGAGGGCTTTCTCCTGAGCACTAAACTGCTACACTTACCTTGTTTGGTTCTGGCAACACTTTGGATTAAGGGTGAACAGTTAATACATTTCTTTTTCTTTTTTTTCCTTCCTCTGCTTTTTGTAGGCATTCTTTTCTGGTAAACTAAAAGTGAAGGGAAACATCATGCTGAGCCAGAAACTGGAAATGATCCTGAAAGATTATGCCAAACTCTGAACTGCTTGATCATGTACCACAGCAGTGAAGAACTTCAGAAGACAGAAGCTTCGATTAATTCGGAATCAACAACTGAAACATTTACAGGCTACTTAACATAAGTGTACTGATTCATTATACTGCTAATAAGCAAGCTGTTTTAATTGCTGTAGGCAGAAAATTATGAAATGAACATAACTGTTAATATTGTCCCTCTCTTTTTTTTCTCAGCAATGGTAAAGAATCATACTTTTCTCATTGCATGCCTTTATCTAAATATAATGTATGTAGTTCTTACAGAGATGCATATATTTCTACATTAATTCTGAAGAAAATTAAACCAATACAACTCTTTGATATCTTCTTCTATGTGTCTGTCAGTCTTCATTTATATTGCCTTAGGCTGTCTGATTTCTATGAATCTAGCTGGTTTACTATTAAATTTTTTTTTTGTCTTAAGTCCTCATGATCCCATTAAAAAAACTGGAAGATTTAAGGCAGTTCCATTTATTTACATCTTGTCATTTTTGTTTTTTTGCTTTACGGGAAGAAACCTCTTGAACTTTAGCTCTTCTCACCTTATTTATATGGTCATTTTTATATAAGTTACTCTTATAAATTACATGTAAAGTGTTAAGCATTAATTCTTTAGGAGAACCTTTTTCATCTGACAGATATTACACCGCACCAAAGGCTGTTGCTGTAGCCAAATTGTTCTTCATGTAGATCCATTCTCATGAGGAACATCATCATGGCAGCAGGGAAAGATGTAAGAGTGAATTCCCCATTTTGCACCTATGGCCAGACCTGAGATAGCAGCTGCGGCTGTATGTTTTCCTGAAGAAACTATGCTCTTAATCACTGATAGTCACATGAACACCTGGAAATTTCACCAAAGTGGCCAACATTTTGTATGCTCGGTATCTTTTTTTCCTCATTCAGACTTGTTCTATGTTGATATTTTTTTAAGTTTTCAGGCTATCCAAGGCTTGTCTCCTTGCTCAGAATGACAAAATCATTTTGCTTAATCTTAGAGGATAGATTGGTTTTGGTTATTGTTTTTTGGGGGTTTGGGGTTTTTTTTTTTTTGTCCCAAAACTGGGACATCGCTGTCCCTGAATTTGTGAGTAGATCAAAGCCATTAAAGAGCCTTTGGGGGCTGCAGATGAGTTTGACAGTTTGAGGATGAATTCTACATGTTTTAATACTGAGTCTAATTCTCCACAAATCTATTTCTTCACAGCTGTACTAGCAGCCATGCTTTGATTCAGGCAGAGAAATACAAATCTGAAGTATGTTGACAAGGATCTGGCAGAAATTACGTGAATAGTTGGGAAACAGAACAAGTTTTATGTTCACCACCTCAAAGAGACCATCCAACAGAAATGATTGGAAAAATGTCCTTCAACCACTTAACGTTTACCTTTTTCACAGCAGTCATTTCAGTGTATAAGTAGGACCTAATTGTTGCCTGTTGCTTCTGTTTATCAAGCAACTTTGTGAAAAATAGATGAAAGTGTCTTCTATTACTTTATCTTAAGAAATTGTATGAGAAAGATTGATTGCAGCTTTTTATGTTTATGCATGCACATACTGCACCAAAAAAATTAATTAGTTTCCTACCTATATCTTTCCTGTCTATAAATCTATATGTAATGCCATAAAAATATGTGTATTAAGAAAAAGGAACTGTGAGGAAATAACTTTGAGTGTAGGAACACAATTATCTGTACATCCATTTAAGAATATGGTATTTACTGTGGGTGACATGGTCTTGAAAATTCACAGCAGGTTATTTTTTTTTTTGTCAGCCCCATAGATTATCTGAAAACTTAAAGCACTGCCCTGCAAGGAGAAAACAGACTGCTAATAAGTTTGTATTTTTTTTTTCCCCTCCCCTTTGGAAGTGGACAGCAAAAATATCCCAGCAAGGGAAGTTGGTACTGTTGAAACCTGTTGTGATTTAACAGGTTAGAATTTAGTCTACCAAAGAACATCAGTTTACTAAGGATGAAAGAATAACCCAAGAACCATACATGGCAGAGAGAAAGAGACTTCACTGTAAGGTTCAAACTAACAGTTTATTTGAATTTCACTCACAGATCTAATACGCCATTATTGCAGGTTTTATGGATACAACAGGAGATGCACTATTGTAATTTAAAAAGCAGTCCACAGGACACACTCTTACAACCTACACATGATGTCCAGAACGTACTAATGCAAACCACAAGCACACTAGATACTAATACCTTAAAAGAGCGCACTAATCATGATCTTAAAGCATATCAAATACCATACTTAGGTCTCTTAATCACTTAACCTCTCTCTCAGGTAAGGCCTGGTAGTCCCTGGGAAATTACCCTGTACAGTGTCCTGGACAAGGGGGCCAAGACTCTCTTACAGGCCAGCTGTGTTGTTAGAAAAGAGTCCCCATTTTTCTCCCCAAACCTGTCATTTTTTATTTCCTGATTCGATGGGTGGGCAGGATTATGCCTGAGAGGATTATACTATCTGGAATGTTTATCTCTGGTGGTGTGACTGCCCCTTAGTCTGTACTGCTAATTTTGTGACGTCTGGTACACAAAGCTACTGAGTATTGGTGGGATGGGACTCGGGGCATTTTGTTTAAGGGATTATTCAAGGCTCCATCTGGGTTTCGGTTTGTAGTATGATGCAGTGTTCAGGTGACCACAGGCTGAGCCATGTTTGCAGCTCCCCCCCGTGTCATCTCTGCATAGGTAAGGATGTATCAAGGCAAGACAAGCTGAGTTGAATGACAGCTCCCTGTGTTTCGCCTTTGTGCTCCGAAACCTGTTTACCTAGGTGATCCCGTACACCATACCAATTAGAGGTACTCTTCTGATGATTTCCTGCATAGTTTCAGTTGGACAAAAAAATCCACATGCTTCAGTTGCATCCCTGATACTGGCCTTAACTGAAAACACAAAAGATACACCCCAAAGTTACGCTGGTGTTTGACATATGCATCCTAGACTTTAGTCTGACTTCAGCTTTTTCCTGCACCATGACTTGGTCATAGGTGTTAATCTGGGGTGGAACAGAAGGTCCTCCCTACTCTACTGCAAAAGGCTCCTCATTTTGCTCTCCTTACCAAGGCTAATTCAGCACACCTCAGTATTGTAGTAGATGCTTTTCTAGGAGCACAGTGCAGGTGTTCAATTATTTCATCCGCTTTGTGGCCTGAATAGCCATTATTCATGACTTTGGCGTGTTGGTTTCATCTCTACCCCAATGTATTTACCATCAGAATGTTATAGTTAGCTCATGCTAACTAATAACCTGTTAGTGTTCAAGGTAAGGTGACTTTGCTATGTTGAATATATACCTGAAGTGATCTGGAGGTTTTGGGTTTTGTTTTCTTCCTAGCATGTGAAAGCCACCTGTTCATGGTTGCTAGCTTTTAAGAGTAGTGTTCTCAGAAACAAGTAATAAAACCACTGTCTTTAAGAGAATCCATGCAAGGGGATGTTAGCCAGTTTGGTAGGTGGTTGTTTCAGTCTGAATGGTTCTCAGCAGCTTTCACCTAGAGCGCTGTCATTCTCTTTTAGAGGTTCATGTTTCAAAACTGTCTGTATTTATTTAATCGGGAGCTTTTTTTGGGACCTACAGCAGAAACAGTACCAGGATAGCGTAGCATCCATTTCCACCTAGAGACATGCAGCAGCACCACACCACATTCTTTTTTTTCAGGGCAGCTGCTGCTTTGAATGTTTTTTCTTTCCTAGGGATAAGCGCCATTGCCTTGGATTGCAAAGCCCCACGTGTTTGCCTGACATCTAGGATAGCTCTATAGTGATATTGCTAAATTCTCTAGCAAATAAGAAGGCTCTTAAAAGCATCTTGACAGTAAAGTTCTCAACAGTGCATATACTCTATTTAATCTGGAGGAGAACAAGATTGTCTGCTGTTTATTGCCATGTGGGCTTTATAGTGTTTTGATTAATTGTGTCTACATGTAAATAAGGTGCTGCCTGGACATCCTTGTAAAGTCTGGACATCGGACTTCGTAGCAGATGACGGTAGGAATTCAGTTGTTTGTCTTTCTGGAATAACTGAGCTAGTGCTAGACCTGGTCACGTAAATTGGTGTGATTTTTAATCATGGTACAGTTATGGTACTTTATTTCTCTTTTTCCTTCTCCTTACATTCATTACAGTCTTCCTGTTGGCTTGCAATTATGTGCATCCTCCGAAAAGAAAATTGTAGTTCCACTGACGTATGTCTCTTCAGTAATTTATGGGTTCTTTAATTAAAGCAGGAGAGCAGTAATAATGGATGGGGGAAGTTACATAAGCTTTCTATTAGTATTGGGTTCAGAGAAGCCTGTGCGTAATTTTATGCTTTCTAGTCACTAGAATTGTTCTTAATTAGTTTATTTCAAAGGAGTTCAATACACCTTCCAGCTGTCATCAATAATTACAGATAACAGCTCTTTAAATGTTGACAAGAGCATTCATAATTAGAGAATATGAAAAGGAGTAAAATGGGGGAGGAGCGGAGGCACAAGACAGAGGTAAACTTGAGCAACTTCAGACACAGAAACTTACCTACTGTCTCCTCTAAGGCTTATTCCCACCTCCCTACAAGCACCGCGCTCCTAAGCATTATTTGTATTCTTGTCTGTTCAGCTGTGTTACTTGTAAAAATGAGTCACCTTGATAAATTAAAATGCTTTGTTACATGGAAGAATTCAGTGGTATAACAAAGTAAGCTGGATAAGCAAGTATTTTTAAATAGTTCAATGTACATTTTATTAAAGAAAAGGCTCTTTAATATAATGCAATAATCCCTGACAGAGGTCAATGTCACAGAAACTATATCTTCTATTACCCTCCACAAGCCTTAGGGGCAGAGCAGCAGTCAAACTTTGTCTTTACAAAACATCGCCTCCTTCTAGCGTGAAAGAAGGTCTGTGTAAAGAAAGGATAAGTCTAACTGCAGTGTTTTGGTCATTTGATCATGATCTTTTAAAGGGTAAAGGGAGAAAGGAAATACTAATATCTCCTAATTCCTTCAATGTTTTTTTCTTCTACTTCAGTTGGTGCAAATATCTTTCTATTCACATGAATCATGCAATCATGGAATTTCAGAGTAGGAAGGGACCTCTAGAGATCACCTAGTCCAACCCCCTGCCAGAGCAGGATTGCCCAGAGCAAATTACTCAGGGCTGCATCCAGGCGGGGCTTGTTAAAGTCTCCAGAGAAGGGGACTCCACCCCCTCCCTGGGCAGCCTGTTCCAGGGGTCTGTCACCCTCACCATAAAGAAGTTTTTTTCTCATATTCGATTGCAACTTCCCATGTTCAGGCTCGTGCCTGTTACCCCTTGTCCTGTTACTGGGAACTACCGAAAAAAGCCTGTCTCCATCCTCCTTAAACCCACCCTTTAGCTACTAGTAAGGTCTCCCCTCAGCCTTCTCTTCTCCAGGCTGAAGAGTCCCAGCTCTCTCAGCCTTTCTTCATAAGGGAGGTGCTCCAATCCCTCAGTCATCTTTGTTGCCCTACGCTGGACTCGCTCCAGCAGTTTCCTTTCNCTCCAACTCGACCCTGCTCCATTAATCACAACCCTCTGAGCCCTGTCACACAGACAGCTCTCAATCCACCTCACTGTCCCCTCGTCTAGTTCACACTTCCTTGGTTTCCTAAGGAGGATGTTATGAGAGACAGTGTCAAAAGTCTTGCTGAAGTCAAGGCAGATGACATCTGCTGCTCTCCCCTCATCCAGGCAACCAGTTATAACATCATAGAAGGTTATCAGATTGGTCAAGCATGATTTACCCTTGGTGAATCCATGTTGACCACTTCCAATAACTTCCTGTTCCTCAACGTGCTTGGATATGACATCCAGAACAAGTCACTCCCTTACCTTTCCAGGGATGGAGGTGAGACTAACTGGTCTGTAGTTCCCTGAGTCCTCCTTCTTGCCATTTTTGAAGACTGGAGTGATATTGGGTTTCCTCCAGTCCTCAGGCACCTCTCCTGTTCTCCATGACCTTTCAAAGATGATGGAGATGATTACTCATTTGCAGTAAGAACTTCCATCCTTTAGGCCATTGGCTGTATCTAGCGGACTGACCTACACAGCATCAGACATCAGCAGATCTGAAGTCAATTAGGAAAAGTATTGTAGACTATGAATGTAGTTGCACGTATATGACTTCTACATTACCCTCATGGTACAAATCAAATGTTTAATCTGTCTAAAAATCAGTGCATTGAACTGGTATGGTGGGATCTTGGATCAGTCAATAGGCTGAGCTCTGTAAGAGATGGGTCTCTTTGTGTCTCTCACCAAGTGCTATCAAAGTTCCCATATTCTGCTAAATTAATTCACGTGTTCTAAGGTCACTCTGTCTCAAAGACAGAATCAAGCAAGGTACAATAATATGTAAAGTGCAAATTGTATGGTGTAAATTGTATCTGTCTTGCTAAGAACTGTTTTACAACATTATTCTTCTTATGTTTCCCTATACTACCTATGCCTTGATGATGTCAAATGCTTTTTTTCAGTAGAATTGATACTATTTTTATCAAAAATGGGCATCACATAACCTGAAAGAAAAATTGAGAATACCCAAATTTAAAGAAATAGCTCATTTAGGTTAAGGTTAAACTTTTTTGAATTTCTAATTATAGAAGCTTATAATCTCATACAGACCTAAAACATTTTTTAAAATTTTCAGGAAGTCAGTGTACTGGATTTGTCATCTTTTTAACCAATACTTTCTCTTTCCCCTTCCCTACCTATGCCCTCTCCTCTTTTGCCAGTTCTCTTGTAAGACAGACATCAGAAGGAGCACAACCATAGATAAGAATGTCAGTGGTTTATGAAGACACGAATTTGGAATGGGAAAGAACAGTCTGTTGTGGCACCTAGGTTTCATCTGGATCTCACTCAACATTGAATCAGGACAGAAATAAAGCTGCCAGAAAAGTCTTGCAGGTGGGATTACAGCACTTCTGTGATCTAAGGAAAAAATGGAATAGTAGATATAAGTTTGTGTTTCTATGTGAGTTTGTGTTTCTATCTGCAACCCACTCAAAAAAAGAGCATGTTACTATAAATGCTAAAAACAATCACAGTGAATTGCTGATGTTTGACTGCATACTCTAACTTTACCCATATAATTTCCTGTCCTTGCAGGATTAGGGGAAAAAAAAAAAAAAGAACAGAATGAATTAATTTCATACTAGAGTCTAAGAGTCTGTAATCTGTTTCATGTTTCCAATGTTATTAGGACAGCAAGTTCCCACAGAAAATAGAAATTGAGTTGCTGCTTGGATAAATCAATGTGCCTAGGTTACATCTTAAAGCACTATATAAGTATTTTTCTTTTACATTGCTTTTTTTGTGTGTACTATTCTTTACTTGTACAAGTCTCTCCATTGAGATGAAGTGCAGGAGTCTCTTGAAGCTGCCTGACCTTTTCATGAAGCTGCCTTGACCCTGCTGTTTTCTGCTCCCCTATGTCTGCTTTTTTTTCTGGTCAAAACTTGTCTATGCTCTGTACTGTTCAACCTTCTGCTGTGTGAAGCTCAGCCTGATTTTTATGAACAATGGGCAATGCAATTCTGGGTATCTGCTGTAACCTTATCAGAGCTCGTAATAGCTATGGCGCTGGAAGCATCGTAATGCTGTTAGAAAACGATGATAAAAGGTAGCAGAGTTTCTGACTGAATGTAACACATGTGGGTTTTCAGGTGTTTCTTTTTTCATAAAGATAAAAATGAGGCCACCTGAGGACTGTATCAGGGGAAATACAACCTTCCTAGCTGAAAACATATTTTAAATGAATTTTTGATTATTTGGTTCTTCAGTGCTGTTTTTTATGTATGTGACCTAGTACAGCAGGGAAGGCTATAAATGCAGAGAAGAAGAAGAAGGGAAAAAACCCCAAACCCCACTTGTCTGTTATTTTTCATTTTCTGAGGAAAAAAATGAAAAATTTTAAATGAGGAAATATGTTCGTTGTGTGGTCTGTGACCCACATTACCGATTTGGTTTGGTTAAGCAAATGCCCAGAAGTCATCAATCTGTGAGGCTGGTAATGGCCAACACTGACTAAGCTCCTGTTTGGCTTTAGGAAATCACGGAATCACAGAATCATAGGGTTGGAAGGGCCCTTAGTAGATCATCTAGTCCAACCCCCCCCCAGAGCAGGGCCACCTTAGAGCAGGATTCTTCTGATAGGTGATCTTAGAATCATAGAATCATAGAATCGTTCAGGTTGGAAAAGACCCTTGGGTTCATCAACTCCAACCATCAGCCCCACTCTGAAAACTTCTCCCCTACACCATATCCCCCAACACCACAGCTAAACGACTCTTAAACACATTCAGGGATGGTGACTCCACCACCTCCCTGGGCAGCCTGTTCCAGTGTNAACTAAACTGTGTCAGCTCCTTTGATCACTCTTTATAAGATTTATTCTCCAGGCCCTTCCCCAGCTTCATTACCCTCCTCTGCACTCGCTCCAGCATATCGATACCACTCTTGTATTGGTGTGCCCAAAACTGGACACAATACTCAAGGTGTGGCCTCACCAGTGCTGAGTACAGGGGGACAATCACCTCTCTGCTTCTGCTGGTCACGCTATTTCCAATACAAGCCAGGATGCCATTGGCTTTCTTGGACACCTGGGCACACTGCTGGCTCATATTCATCTGCTTGCCAATTAGAACCCAAAGGTCCCTTTCTGCCGGGCAGCTTTACAGACACACTTCCCCAAGCCTGTAGCGATGCATGGGGTTGTTGTGACCCAAGTGCAGGGCCTGGCTCTTGGCCTTGTTGAACCTCATACCGTTACTTCTTATTCACATCTGAAGTAAAACTCTGATATCTGATCACTTGCCATTCAAAGTTATTGTGGGGGTTTGAGGGTGTGTGTTGTCTAAAGAGATATATTTTTCTGCATGCCATTTGCAACTTCAAGCTTGGTAATTAATTCCAGGTCCACTTAATGAGTTTGCAATTTCACTAATTTTCATCGACAGCCTAAAATTTGAGGCCAATGTTGTTTATTATCAAAATAGCTTATGTTGAAAGGAAATACCAATTTACAGTTAGGATGACATCCTTTTATTGATTTTTTTCACTATTCCAAAAGGACCGGTGAAATTGCTCTTGAGAGGTCGAGCTCTCTGTTAAACAAGTGCTTGTTTGATGGTGTGAGATCATACGATGGCCTCTTGCTATTTCCTCCCAGGGTTGTGATTAGGTAAAGAATTTTCATGGTTATTTACGGCAGTTCCTGTAGGCATATTAGCCAGTCTTACTAAGCTAGGCTTTGAGAGTCCTCAGCAGCACATAGGTATTTGGGGAAACTTTCTAAGGAAGGTCAAGGAGACCTAAGAAAAATTAACTGATTTCCCCCCCCTGAATCCCCCTGAGTGTCTTAGACACCAGAAGGTATAATGTATCTAATACTTACAGCTCTCATAAAACAGCCATCAGGTATCTTTAGACTCGTAAGACTGTAATAAAATATATATAGGTATGTTTCAACTCGTTAGAGCTGTTTGCAGATCTCCACCGGTAAGTGTGTTGCTGCAGCCAGTTAGAAAGTAATTTTTTTAAGTGTCTTCTCCATGTCAGAAATATTTTGTAGCTAGGGGAAAAATTACATAAAACATTGTTTTCTTGGGTTGATAAAATACTATTTGTAAGTAGACCGAAAATGGAGACATTAAACCCATATGGAGCTAGGGAGAGCAGTAGTCCCACACAGTTTGCTCTTACCAAACGATTCCCCCTCAGCAGAGACCAAAAATGAAAGCGTCAGTGGGGTCCTGGGTTTTGAAACACTGCTGGGTGGGAGGTGCAGAGCCTGTTCTTTACACATAAATTAAACCACCGTGAAAACTGAGTCTGGCTGTAAACCTCTTTACTATTCTCTGTATTCCAAGAGTTTTAACAAGTACATTTCATGAAGCACTCTGTCACTCTGTTGCTAGGTGATTGACAACAACCAAAAGACACAGTACATTAAGTTTTTTTCATTTATTTTTAAATAATTCTTGGAGGAACCAGGCTGTACTTTAGCGGCACAGTCACTGGTTTGATTGCCTTAGAGCTGTTTTATGAAGAGCAAATAAAAGAAGACCACAAAAGATCATCATGACTGTAGTGAATTTGCACACGACTGATAATGGACTGAAGAAACGTTTCTCTTAAAACCAGTTGAGTGGTCCCTGACCTCTTGGTCCTACTCCCCGAGAGGACCTCATGCAGGCAGTGCTTTCCACAGGCATGCCTGGGAGCAGAGAGCCTGACTCCAGCCAGACTGCAGTGTAACCCTGGATACTGAAATTACAGATTTAATAAAGACACTGGTTTTGTAACACATTGCCGTTTCCCTCACAATATATCTCAACCAACCCCTTAGTGATCTGCAGGTAGTAATTACTTGTGTCTCTCCCTCCCAGCAGAGATAATGACTTACCATGTTTGTTGCTAGCACCCCTTTATGCTCTGGTAGTGCCAGTCACCATTCTGTTTCAAGTGCTCTAATTATCATGGTTACATTAACTCAGAACAATTATTCATGTCCTGCACTTAGCTCGAAATTACTCCTGGTTTGTACATGAAGTGGCAAAATGTGCTTGGGCACATTTCTGGCTTTTACTACAGATATCTGTTGGCTAATGCAAGGTTTCTAGTAACTTTAGTTGTTAAAAGCTGGTTAATTTCCTATTTTGATCTCTTTGGGTTTAGTTGTTTCAACATAGATGGACTTGTGGAATTATTGCAGTATTTTGCTCATTTATGTCCTTTTTCGTAAGGAGTAGTTGTCCTATGTTACATGCAGTGCATAAGAAAATATTATTGTTAGGGGAAAGTCATCTGTGAATTTTAGCAATTCTAACTACATTTTACAATGGACCTTAGTACGTGCCTTTTATAAAAATTGAAAGCTCTCATGAAAAAAAATAAAAGAGAAAAAAGATGCTATCCGTACACTGTGTCAACACATTTGTTTCGCTAGTCCCTTCTGTTCTTGGCTGTGAATTGGTGTTTGGAGCCCATGCTGCGTTTTCAGACATGCTGCGTATGCGTTCCAGCCTCCTTGGTTTTACTGTCAGTAACTGTCTTCCTGAGAGCAGCTTTGCTATGCTGCTGTTTCCTGCCTGTAATCAGAGATTTTAGCAGAAGTAGAAGTTGGTCTGTTTGGTTTCTTCTTCATAATGGTAGTTTGAAACTTCTAATGCATCGCGCTTAGATTTTTAGCATTTATGTGTTTTTTTAAGATTAACTTTGGAGCAAGACAAACATGTCAAGTAGCTGAAGTCACCATGGCAGTACAAAACCGCACTTTGAGAAACACTTACCAATTTAAAAATTGTCAAGTAATTCTGTAAGGTAATTAGTATTTAGTGAAATTCTTATGATACACAGACGGGCATAGATGTTATCAGTAATTAATAAATTCAGTGCTATAAATAGTGCTAGGTTTGCTCATCACAAACACTGTATCATCATTGTAACTCCAAGTAACAATGCACCTTGAAACAATCTATTATTTTGCTTTTTTGTCATTGTGAAGGAATATGCAAATGTATACACGGTTTGAAATTCTGATTTTATTAACAAGCATTGTTATGTAGACTGGAATTAATTAAACACTACAGTAACTTTGTGCACACTCTGTGTCTTGAAACTGATGGTTCTTCCTTTGACTCTTGTAATATGAAGAAGTGGCATTCAAATATACATAAAGAGCCCTGATAATCTCAGATGGTGATCTCCAATTTAGGCTGCCTGTCAAAACCCATTCTGGTTCATGTTCAGTGATCTGGGAGCTCCTCTGGGTGTACAAGGCAAGAGGAAGGAGCTGGTAAGAAGGAGGGTGTACTCTTCCAACAAATGAAGCTGGAGTTTTAGTTTTTTCAGACACAGACCTATCGTCTGCAGGAACTTAGGTGCCTCTGCTATGGTCCTGCCACAGGTTCCTGATACATGGAACGCAACAAATACATTGCTTAAACTTTTGAAATCCATGTGGTGAAAAACACCACAAAAGCATTCTAAGCTGTAGATCTTTCAGATGAGCAGATTTCTCAATGCTGCATTCTGTGTAACCGCTTGTTTACATTCAAGTGAAGGTGGAAAACATTTCGCTTGTCCAGAAAAGTTCTTTATGTCTTGTGCAATTTGGATATCAATATTGTTTTCATGGTACTCTTTATGGACAGATAATGAGAACAACATTATGATAAAACCAAAATTACAGGCACATTACTACCCATCATTACCCTCCAAAAACCTGTTATGTGAAGGCAATGTCCCACAATCCAAAATGAGGGAAAAGCCAGAAACTCCAGGTAGCCTGTTTAATTTGCGCAGCAAGTGGTTAAGCACAGTAGGACTGGCCAGCACTATAAATTATTAATATAGATTTAATGTTTTAGTAATATTATTTAGCTACAAGGATAATTGAAGTTTTAAAGGGTCATCAAATCTTGTGTTTCTCTGTGTAGTCTACTATGAGTGTAATTGCCTTCATTGATTACTAGTACTATTACAAAGTAAGTGGAGTCATGCTAATCAATCATTTCAGAGAACCAGAAGAATAGGTTCTGGTAATAAGTTCATTGAAAGTTTTTTTTTAATCAAAAATCCATCCAGACAGGAAGGAGAATGAAACCATTAGCAGTGCTGTAGAGTGCTTCTTACAGATTCGTAGGAGAATGTTAACTCCATTCTGGCAACACAGTCAGATGGAACGCTTTCCCTGGGTGACTCAAACATCAAGTATCTTTCTCCAGTACTTCTATATGTGATTATGCTAAATTTAAATTACATTCACACACAGCAAGAAAAAAAGGGGTTGCAGATGCATACTTGAAGTAATTAAACCTATGATATTAGTTATTTTTCTAGGCTACAGTTGCTACTGTTAAAAGTTATTTTGCATCCTAAATTTTCTGCAATATTTGGTTTCAGAAGATCTTAAAAAGGAGTAGTGTCCAGGTTTTGTTTGGAGGAAATTTTTAAAATGCTTTGGCGTGGGAATTATGGTTTTGATTTGGTACTGGTACCTTCCTTCGATAGTACTTACCCAGTACTTATCTTCCTGCTGGTATTGTTTATGTAGCCTCCATTTTCATAACTTTTAAACTCCTCAGAATAATGGACAAATTTGGCACATAGAAGCTACCTAACTTGCTCATGGCCATGTGAGTAGAGCAGGTTCTTAAACTAAGTTCCCAAAGCCCTACTGTTCTGTGAAAGCCACTGGGAGTTTGTTTTCTCTTTCCATTTCCTCAGGAGACCCATAGTAAAAAGATGCCCAAACCATAACTCTGTAAAAATTCCAGTATTTTGTAAGTCTGAGGGTATGTAATAACTTATATAAAACTGTGTGGAACATCTGAAAATATCAGGAATGCTTGGACTGGAATTTCTTTCTAATAATTAAAAAACAGACTTTGGTTCCAGTGCTGTGTTTCTTCTTTCGTTGCTCTGATCTTCTTTGTTGCATTAATAATACTCTCTTAAATATTTAAAATATTTACCCAATATGCTGATGACAGTCCCCTGCATGAATATCTTTTTAAAGTCATGCACAGACATCTGTCACAGAAGAATTAATTTAAAAAAGAATCTTCAGCAGCAGAATGAGTGAAATCTGAGGGAAAGTGTTATAAATCATTAATAACGTGAATACATTAAATCTCCTCTAAGAGCTAAAATGAAAATTCCCTTGTTAGGCATGAATGTAGTGTTTATTTAGCAAAGAGAAAGATGATAACTACATTGTTGGAAAGACTAATTTGTTAACAATTCTAGAGTAATTTAAATAATAGATCAATTTGCAAAAATCTACATGTATTAGTCAAGATGACTGTTTTGTCTTCATGTTAAAGTGCCCCAGGCTTTCTTCCTGATGAATGTATAATTGGTGGATTCTCCTCTCTCAAGTGGTATCAGAGGTGCCAAGTGTAGGTGATAATGACAACTTGTTCAATTTTGTCAGTGTCTCACTGAAGCAGACATTGATTATTATTTTCTTCTTCCATTTTACAACTGACCCCAGAATGTTAAAAAGGTGCACTGAGGAGTGCATGTTATATGAATTTTACCTGGAAAATTCAACATTTCTCACTGTTCCCCAGACTTTAGTGAACACTAGTAGTGCACTGCCATCATCTGCATTCACACAAGGAAAATAAAATTTAGATAATCTGATCAAACTGGAACTAGCACATTGCTGAGCTCAGAAAAAATCCCTGTTAGATCTTGGTAAAAATTGATCATCCTCAGTTTACATGCTTCATGAGTCAGAGGGAAGATTTTCATTTTTATAGTGCCTTTTTTTAAACTCTGTGGCATTTCTGATTTGTCTTCTCAGGCATCCAGTTTTGTCTATTTAAGATTCAGCGCCTGTATGAGAGAAATGTGCTGATAACCAGTCTATAATTTTATTGCACTAAACTGAGCGAGATAGTAGCTGCACTGGGGAATGAGTAATCTTGCCCTGAAAACAAACAAACGTGCAACCTTATGCTTTTCCAAATATATTCCATTAATAATAGCATTTATTTCTGTTGCAGGATTGTGAATGTCTTACTAAAGTAGTCAGATCCCATGGTGTGTTAATCTCCAGACTGGGACTGGGTTTTCTCTTCCATTTTATGTCCTAGCAGGGAGAACCTGAGAGATGCCCTTGTTATTCCTGGAGTGAGCACTGCAAATCATGTGACCTGGTGCTTTGCCTGTCCCAAGGAAGCTATCCCAATAAGCTCTGAAGGTATCTTACCAACATTTAACACTGACCTTTTGAAGTGATATTTATTCATTCTGATAAGGAGGAAGCCATGCACTTTTTTGACATACTGAGGTGTTCCCAGAGCAAACTCTAGGTTGGTAATTCTCAGACTTATGAAGCTGCAAGTAACCTTTTGAATAATTACTTTTCCCACTGATGTATCTTGATAGAAGATTTCTCTCATCCTGGTAAAAGCCAAAGTTTAAGAAATATCTTGATGACTTTAAAGTCATTGAAAGTTCATGGCTTCCAAAAGTCTGTAGTGAGCAAACACTTTAAATTAAGAAGGAGAGAAAAATCCAAATTTGGATCAAATTAGGAAACCCCAAAAATAAACTAGATGAGGATATAACAATATAAGCTGTCATGAGATGGTGTTTAGTTGCCAGGTGCAGCGACATTATATTGGTTCTATCTGTACAGTGATATTCTTCTAACATGACAAGTATTAATATTCCCTGACTCCAGTAACATCCATTTAATTGACTTATGTATTGAGCAAATAGAAAGAATCAAGTTAAAACTGTTGTGTGGCTTTGTGGTAACAATATCTGTGCTATTATCATCCTCTGTTTTGCTATAATGACATTTACTAAAGGCACTACAGTTCCCATTGCTAACCATATCGGAGGATAGAGAAACAGTTATATTTTGCCATTTTTGTTTCAAAGTGGTGTATAGAACATTACTTTCATGTTAACTGTTATATTATTTGAATCATCATTGCTTGAAAGAGAAGGTGCTTATCTGAACGACTAAGAAACCATGAAAATTATATGCTCTGTTTTAGTGCCTTTTCCCTTCATCTTTGAAATACTTCTATTAGGGAATTGTATTTTTCATCTGAAGTATTGCTGAACCCTCACCCTGGCTGGTCATGATGAACATTTCTTTAGTGGACAAGGTCAGATTTGTTCTACTATGTGTCACGGACTGGGTAGTATGATTAAAATATACCAGTCTGAACTCGTAACAACTGAGTGAAAATCTTCTAGTTTTGTTTTTTGAGAATGGGTATGATTTATCATTGCTGTGAAAATCCAAGCAACCATGAAGAAGACCTTAAAGTTTTTAGATGATATGCATATTTTTATTGCAGTATTATGCATGCTTTTCTACTCTCTAGAAAACTTTTGTGTAATAGATCTTCTATATTCAGTTCAGGATTTTTTTAAAACGTCAGTTTATATGAAATGATAATCTGTATGAATGAATCATTTCCAAATGCAAAGAGATATTTACAGTGTCTGTGCACTAGTTTGGTGAAAAATTTGGAAGCCATTAGAAATGTTTTTTTGATGTATCGATCTGGATTATGAATCAAATTTTTAGTGACTCTTTTTCAGCATGTTACTAAAGTGTTTGCATTCTTTGTAGGAGCAAGATCATAGAATCATTTAGGTTGTAAAAAACCTTTAAGATCACCGAGTCCAACTGTAAACCTAAAACTGCCAAGTCCACCACTAAACCTTGTCCCTGAGAGCCACATCTACATGTCTTTTAAATTCCTGCAGGGATGGTGACTTGACCACTTCTCTGGACAGCCTGTTCCAGTGCTTGACAATGCTTCCAGTGAAGAAATTTTTCCTAATATCCAATCTAAACTTCCCCTGGCACAAGTTGAGGCTGTTTCTTTTCATCCTATCGCTTGTTACTTGGGAGAAGAGACCAACCCCAACTTCGCTACAACCTCCTTTCAGGCAGTTGTATGGAGTGATAAGGTTTTCCCTCAGCCTACTTTTCTCTGGGCTAAACAACCTCAGCTCACTCAGCTGGTTCTCGTAAAACCTGTGCTCTAGACCCTTTGCCAGCTTCATTGCCCTTCTTTGGATGCACTCCAGCACCTCAGTGTCTTTCTTATAGTGATGGGGCCAAACCCGAACACAGTATTTGAGGTGCGGCCTCACCAGTGCCAAGTACAGGGCTATGATCCCTTCCCTGGTCCTGCTGGCCACACTATTCCTAATGCAAATGTGTGGGCAAGATACAAGTGTATGATCTCACTGACAGTGATAAAATTATTTTATGTTTTTAAATACTATTGCAAGTCAGAAGATCCCAATTTTGTAAGCCAACAAAGGTAAAGTAAGCCTCTTTCTCCTTAGCAATCTCTTTCCTCCTTATTATATTTTCTGGATTGGAAAAGTTTAATTGAAATAATCTCAGGGTTGATTTTTAAAAAAATGTTTCTTACACACACCCACACAATCTCAACATTGAAGTGAAATTCTGTGAACTGAGTGAGAGGCAAAACAACCCCTCAGTGCTAGCCTAGTGCATAGTGACAATGGCAATGTTATGTGGCAATGAAGCCTATATCTAATGGCAATTGCTAGCAATTTGTGGTGGCCTTCCCTTACCATTGCACTCATTTCAGGATCTAGTGCAAACATTTTGAGTTTCAAGATTCTTGTTCAACTTGGTTCTGTACATGCAGAATTTATTTGTGTCTACCCTCTTTTGCTTACCTGGCACTGTCCTCCTTATCTGCCTTTTCTGCAAATCTCAACATGGTAGCTGGGTGTGGTCAACTAGTGTTTTGAATAGGTTTCATATATTGAGTGCTCTAGTTCTTTAGTCTAAGTCTGAATATGCATGTCTTCTGCCTGTAAAGTACATTTCTCATGCTGATTTCTGCAGTCACACCACACTGCCAGGGACTTTGTTTTTTTATATTTACTTCAAAGATGAGTCAGATGACAAAGATGAATTATTTCAGGCTGTGGAATTTGAGTTAGGGAATTTGTAGAAAACCTCTTTGACATTTTAATGCTATTTGATACATCTCCTTATTTCTTTTAGTATCTTTCATTCAGAGAAACCTTTTCTCCTTTGTTTTCTGTTTGAACTACCAGGCTTGCAGGAAGAAGAGATTCAGTTTCAGCAGGTGAAGCTCTGCAGTCATTCCTGCAGCTGCAGAGCTGCCTGGCAGAGGAACTTCCAAGCACTTCAAAGTACCACATGGAGGCTGGTGGGAAGCAGAGCTCACAGTGGGCCATGCAGCTCATCTTGACTCTGTACTTCTGCAAAATATATTTTTCAGCCTACTTTGTAACCACAGCATCTCAATTACAGATAACCTGGTGTTTTTGTGACAAACTGTAGTTGCTATTTTGGCTCCAGTGGAGGCTTGTTCTGGAAACACAACAAAGCTTTTCTGTGTGGAGATGATGAGATTTACATGCATTTGCTCCATGGTTTGGCTCCACTCTTCTTCTTGACTCCAGAAACTGCTGTTTCAGCATTACTGCCTGTGAACCCAAGATACTACCCATGTATCTTTGAATTAACACGAGACTTTAACACGATAACCATGCTAAGATTTCTACTTGCTACTTGGAGGACAGAATGGTCAACATGGCATCTGACAGCAGGGATTTGTTCCCTGGAAATGGGATGAAAGGGTTGTTTTTCATGATGCTAATTTTGGGGGTTTTGTTATAACGTTTTAACTGTCCAATTTTGCTATTAATGTTTTCCTTCACATGACCTATTAAGGGGGAAGCCTTTGGTAGGGCCATTCTACTGGGTGAAATTTCCTGTCTGCATTCTCCTGACTAGATGAATGTAAAGGTCTCTTTTGGTCTTCTGATCTTTGAGCAATGGTCATGAATATGTTACTTCTTGAAGAGCAGTAGGTGTAAAACATTCCAGCAGCACTGCTGCTCAGGTAAGTGTCAAGAAGAGAAGCAGTGTCAAGAAGAGAAGTGGTCAACTATGGCATCGCAGTTGAGGACATGTTGATATAATTGTCAAAACATCTGGGGCATGCCCAACAGACACGATGACTAGCTCAGCATTGGTCACATTGTGAACATCGCCCCTTGAATATTACTCAGCTTAATGCAGTTCAGTAACAAGTATGTTGGCAATTTGTTTCCTCTAGACTAAATAAGTGATAGCACATTGAGTTCAATGTAATTGTAGATTGGAGGTACTTAATAAGAACAAATAGCATGCATTATTGTTGCTTTGTTGTAAACCTAGACGATGCCTTTTGATTTAGAAACAATTATAAATATTTCATACAGCAGTGGCAATAATACAGTTAAGTGTATTTTCCTGTTGTTAATTGAGATGCATTATCAGCAAACTGAGCTACACTATACTTGCTCAGATAGCCAAAGAGCGAACTGACAGTCTAAGTAGCATGTTAATTTATGGGCAGACCGCTGCCCTGAGAGTAAACACTGCTCGAAAAGCTCAGCCGCTTTCAGCTTAGTGAAGCAGAGTAGAGAGCTGGTAGATGCAGCTAGTGCCACCCCCATCTCTTTGTCAGGACTGCCAGCTCCTCTTCGCTTGTTTATCCTGGATCTGTTTGCAACATATATCTGTCTGATCCCACCTTGCTTCCAGGTTAGTCCAGCTAAACCTCATGACTAAGTACAAGTTACAGCATTAGGTCTTTTCCGTGTGCCTCCTATTGCTTTTGGTCTCGGTCTTGTGGGGCAGGGATGTCTGAAAATCCCTGCATATAGCAAAAACTACCCATGCCCAGGGACTGTGTGAAACCCAACATAACCCAGAATGAACAAAATTAATGGCATCCCTTGTTCCATGCTGGAATTTTTGATATGGTTGTTTGCTTTCTCTTTCTGCCCTCCAGACTGGTTTTCTCAAAAAATGTCTCTTCTGGTTTACTGGGGACAGGATTTGTGGATACTTCAGAGCATAGACCTTTGTTCCTGAGGTCAAGTGAACATTAAGATTGTTTAGAATAACTCATGAAAATTCAAGTCTTATGAATTAGCTGCATTTATTTGAGTAGTCCTGTGTGACTGTTTACTTCATGTAATTAAGTAATAGCATTATGTAACTGTTTTGTCAATGGTATGTGTAGAACAACATAAATAGTTTCTCAGAAAGGAAGTGAGAAGAATTAAGTCATTTATCTGGCCTATTTCACTGAGTTAAAATTACAGGGAATGTAATTTACTATATATCTATCCTTTGCCTACCGCAACGAGCTTGTACTTTTTGACAGTATAAGTTTTAAACAGCAGTTAAACACAGATTCTTGATTATAAAGAGTCAGTAAAAGCATGTAGATTGATACACGCATTTTGCTGCTCTGGCTGTCAAAAATTCTTAAGAATTACCCAGACTATGGTAATTGTTTACAAAACATAAGCACATGTTAAGTAATTTAAGGTTTCAAAACACTTTAAAAAGGAATTTTGTTGATATATAGGATAAACTACTATTTAAGTGATGCTGGGTAATGTGAATTGCTCAACAACAACTTACATGTTTGGGAGAATAATTCAGCTGGGAACCTTTAAATTTCTTAAATATTTAGTTCTTACAGTGGGATAGGCAGCATTTATACTTGTGTTTTTCTCTATTTTTTTTTTTTTGTATTTTAATGAGTAGTACCTCAGTTGTCAATGCTTTACATGCAATGTGAAAGATGCAACGTCCAGTGAGAGGAAAAATGTGCAGGTACTCTAACCTTGGAAAGTCTGCCTACAGCCTGCATGGCCCACGTTTCACTTTGTTCACAGCAGAGAGGTGTTGGTGCGACTTCAGTTCCATGCCAAATCTTGCTCATTTTGTCCAGCTAGCAGTGAAGCAGAACGTTTCATGGTGGAGGAGGGATTTCAGTGCAGAGCTGGATACCAGATACTTTCCTGATCCAGGACTCATACAAGGTTAAGATGATGTAGCTTTTGCAAAAGCTTGGGATTAAAGACTTTTCTCCGAGCACTCTTACACAGTTATGGAGGCTTGTAGAAGTCATTATGCAGCGAATGGTAACTGGGCCAGCAGCTACGTTCACTGCTGTCTCCAGTTGTACAGCAGCTGTGTATGAAAGCCCTTCTTATTTTTGCTGCCTTTTCACTACAAACCCTCTAAAATACTTGTGGATGGTTGGGGTTGATCTTGTATAAAAATACTGTCATCCTAAATCCCTGTCTTACTTGTGAGTATTGGCACATGCATTCATCCTTGCCTTTGCAAGACAACCCGGGCAATGGAAGGTGAGAAGGCTTATTTTACCATCCCTGGCATACAGCCACAGCCAGCAGGCCTCTGCTTTGCTCATCTGCAAACTCAGCAGCAGACAACCATATGGCAGAAGAGGAGCTGGATATAATAGGCTACTAACCAAATATTAGCCATTGAGGTGATGCTGCTATAAAAAGGTGATTAGGCACCCAGGGTGGGTAAGCAGGACTGTTAGGCTATACATGGGTATCTTATCTCGAGCCTTGTAAGGCTTCAGTAGAGACGATGTGTAGGTTTGTGCTGATTGTAGGATTACTGTGATAGCTGTAACATAAAATTTGTTAACACCTCAGTCCACCCAGAATGAACAGTGTTTTATTGAAGAGCTTAGCAAAGTGATTACATATCAAACAATAATTGAAGCAGGTGCATTAGTAATAAAATACTCCTATGAGGAGAAAAAGGTGCTGGTAGGTACTAATATGGACACATTACCTGAAGGCCAATACCAATGAGTGCATTCGGGAGGGAGGTATTTTTTTCTTGTTGGGGTTGTTTTTCTTTAACCTCTATATTCTTCTTCTTCATGTCTTCTGCTTTTCTCTCTGGCCTGAACCATGTCTTTCCTCAGTGTTCTGTTACTCCCTCCAGCCTTGACAGTACTACAATCTTGTTCTGTGCATACATCTGTTGGAACAATAGCTGGTTTATTTTTTCTGAACACGCCTGGTTATCAGTTGTGAGGGAATGCTCACTATTAGTACTTACCTAAGCAGTGCACTCTTCAGGTCCATAATCATATTTCAGATTTTTTTTCCTTCTGTCACCCTTGCAGAAATGTTTTATTGTGTGTACTTAAGCACGATGATGACACAGGATAATTTCTGCACTTTCTGTTAAAATATTCTGTTTTCAGTGGTGTGTCTGTGACAGCACAAAATAATGGCATGGAAAGCTTTCTTTTAATATAGTTGCAACTGTAGATTTTCAAGGGTAAATCTGTGTTCCTTTACAAACATTGCAGAAGTGTATGGATGACCCTATTATGCTTTCAGTTCCACTCGCACCCCCCCCTGTTTTATTTATTCCAGAAAGATTACATAAAAGGAGATTTTTCTTATCTACAGAAAAATGTAAATGTAATCAATTCTGATTGAACAGCCTTTTAAGTTGGCTTTCTTCTGAATCCTGGGAAAGTCCAGTTCTTGCAGCATAATTTTCTCTTCCCTGCTGATCTGAAAAATATGCAAGGTAGCTGGGTAGCTGGACTGTTACTTTGAATATTATTTCTTCAGGAGAGGAGAATACAGGGAAAGAACACAGATCATCCACTCTTAAATCTGTGTTCAAGTACAAAGAAGAAGCAAGCCCCTCTGGATTTCTCTGTGTGCAAGGGCAAGAGAGAAACCGGGAATTAGAGACACAGTCATTGAAGAAGATGGTCCCCAAGCCAAGACAGACTCAACAATTCAGTGAGGCGGAGGGGGAAAATGCCTGATGGATTTAGGCTGGTTTGAATGGGACATGGAGAGCAGGCAGTAACAGAACACTAGTCCAAAGAGCAGTCAGTGTGCATCTATTTCTCGGGTTACTTTCCGCTGTCCTAAAGATGATGTTTTGTTTGTTGAAGGCAAAGACAGTGGTTATTTGAGTGAGTGAGGTGGGACGAGAGAGACTGTTTCACACCTTATATCCCCTCAGAGTACTGCTTACAGGTCACGACCACCCCACACTAGAAGGGGTGTACCTCCGTGTACAGGTGTGCACATCTGGATGGCGTTGGTTTTCTGTCTTCAGCTGTCTTCCATGACACATACTGTGTGTACTGTTTTTCTGTTACACAAATAAATAAATAAATATGTCACCTTGAAAGAGTGGTGAGTTAGCTTCCTTTCCTTGATCAGCTCTGCAGCAGAAAAGTAGAAAGCCAGAACGCCCAAATTCCATCAATTTTACAGCATCTCAACATGTCTGAATTACCAGTTGCTGGTTTAACTCCCTTGCAGGATGTATATACTGTATTCTGAGTTTTCAAACTCACAGGCATGTAGTGTTTCTGTCCCTAAGAGCAGTATCATTATTCTTAGCCCATTTAGCTGAAACTTTGCATTTACTTGGACTGATGCCAGGTGAGAAGCTCATTATCGCCAGCCATCCCTACAGTGCTTCCTGGCAAAACCTTTGAATTCTTCTAGCTTCTTTGGCTGTGGACAGCACTCAGAGCTCCTCAGGAACTTTTGACTTCCCTAGCCCCTTCATTAATCAGTCATTTTCCTCCTTCTTCTATATCCATTGTTTTTCCTAGGCAGTACTCTTTTGGTTTATTGTTAATGTGAAAGTTGGGGCTTGGCTGAAAGCAATTGTGTGAGAGAAGGAGAGCATGATGACAAAACCTGCTTGTGTCACAAGTGCAGTGTTTATTTTGGTTTTGTTTCCTTACTAATTATGTCTTAGATGGTGGATCTTAGAACTTTTTGTTATGTTTCATTCCTCCTTGTAACCATAGTTTAGAGCCTGAAGTAGGTGACAAGATGATTACCTTCTCTTTACAAAGTTTTATCTTTTTTAAAGCTGTTACATTTGATTTTAAAAAAATCAATATGTGTGTTGTGACTTGATGCTGTACTCATAATTGGGAATTGGGTTAAAAGTATCATCAAGCTGTTGATATGAGAACTGACTGTCTCATTGTCAGAGGTGAACCAAAATGTTTGCTTTAACCATATTAAAAAAAAATATAAATAGCCATGATAAAACTTCAGGAAAGCATAAATGAGTGTTCTTGACTTGTACCTGTTTTCTCCCTCCTCTACAATCTTTGGAAAGCTGCATTGGGCAAAGATTTTTGGTCTTCAGGAGGTAGGAAATATCATNGTGTCCCTGCTCTGGCAGGGGGGTTGGACTAGATGATCTACTAAGGTCCCTTCCAACCCTATGATTCTATGATTAATAAAAAATAATGGCAATTGGAGCAGCACACTTCATGCACTGTATATTGCCTGTTCCATAAATGTCTGACTTTCTAGACAGCTGGCAAAACAGCCTGTAGTGTCTTCCAGGTCAGTTAATAGCAATCTCCTCCATTGTCACTCTGCAACCTCATTCAGCATTTCAGACCCAATATTTTTCTTCTTTAATCTGGTGTCATGCAAGAGATCTTGTTTTTGATAGAGTGTGTTGAATCCACTCATAGGAATTTATTACTCTGTATGAAAATACTAGCGTATTTGTTTCCTCATGTTCCAGAGGGCAATATAATCCTATGTCTTACATTGCTCTCAACATCTGTTTCAAATATTTTTGGAGATAGTCCTTTCTATTTTTACGGTAACTTGTAACAATTAGCATCTCCTGCATGGATGCTTTTATGCCAGTAAACTGAGGGATAATATGCCTATATAAGGCTGTGTCAGCTACTGTTAAAAGCTGCAGCTTGGGGTGGGAGACGTTTTTCCAAAGCTCTTTTCTGACCTTGATCTGTGATCTTAGCTGAAGTGTTTAACCTCTCTGAACCTTGTGCCCCCTCAGTTATTCAGCACTGGGCAATGTTTTTTAGCATTGAATTGTTTTCATGTAATCATTCAGATTTAATAAATTTATTTTTTCCTTTCACTTAAAAGAATATTAATCAATAACATTTATTTAACAACCAGACAGGCTCGTCTAGATTCCTGAAGATTTACAAATGCAGTAATCATTCCAGTTTCTAGGGTATTCAATGTTGTCATCAATCAGTATAAATAATGACTTTCTTAATTATCTGTTTTCTACCTGACAAAACTTACTGGAGCCTCTCAGCAGCAAAAAGGTATTTTTCATAGTGCTCTGGATCCCATTTTTGTTAAAAGTAGAGGATAATGGTGATAGCAGAAACTCTAAATGTTTCACTACGATGATGAGAAGCACCTTTCTTTTTAAGATGAAGAAACCGAATGACAGAAAACCAGCATGGAGACCAACCACAGGAGGAGAGTCCACACTGTCTCAGTATACCTGTGTCACTTCTAGCCATTGCTTCTAATATTGCTCTAGTCATATTTAGAGACCACCACAGGGAGAAAGAACTTCTGTTCTGAATTTTCCTTGCTGCAATTCAGATGCACCATTTCATTTCTCCTCTACCAGGGATTTTTTGAAGTATACATCTATAAGGGGACAGAGATTTAGTGCATATTTTTTTGGTTAAATTTCTTTTCTAGGTAAACTGATATTATAGAAGCTGCTTGTGTTTAGTGCAATTAGAGCTGACTCTTTTTAAAAAGATTTATTTTTTTGACGATACATAAAATTTCAATAATGTTGCTCCAAACAATTCTTTAAAATAACAAAATTTTTAACCAGTGAAGCATTTTGATGTTTTAATTTGAAAGTTTTTGTTTTGAAATTGCTTTGAAAAGTTGCAGTAAACCCATCTATTTCATGTATCTAAAGGGCATTTTCAGTATATAAAAATGCATTTGCTTGCATACCTCTTGTTATTGCCACAAGATGTCTCTGTCTTTGCATTCCTTATAAATTATCATGCTATGTTATGAAGTCACATCTGTAAGAGAGGAAATTCAGTGGAACTTAAAAAATATTGTAAAACAAAAACAGTCTGCAGGTTTTAATCATCTCACGATCAGTTTTGAGATGTAAATCAGCAGGAGGTTTATATACTTGGTGTGTTTCTCCCTCAAATTATTGTATAACTATATGGGAACCTGAAGTATAATCTCTTTTTAGATGTAAAAGCAGAAGGTTTTAGATTGGTTTTAGTTTGTGCTTTTATAGGTTTTCGTAGATATTTAGTGCAATGACAGTCTTCTATTTAAATAAACAAATAAAGCAATCAGAATAAGTAAACAGGAAATAAGACTGAAGGCATTAGAGATTAAAAAAAAAAGTGTCTAAAAAGCATATTAAAAAACAATGGGACAAAGAGGGGAACACTGGTGAGGTGCATGATCAGGTTCTGAGAAGCAGTTTGGAGAAAAAGCCTGATTGCCTTTAGTTATCCTGTAACATGAACTCACTCTCTCTATCTGACAGCAAAGTCTTAAAATTAATGGCCACAGTATACATCTATTTTCTCTCTTTTTTCCTTTCCCTCTCAAACCTATCGTTTCATGACATGCTCCTTTTCTGTTGACTGTGACAGATACTCCCTGTGGCACAGAGCTTAGAGGAATATAACGGGGAGCAAAGCAGAAGGTACAGCATCTCCCACCATCCACACTTAGGGAAGCCAATTTTGTGTCCCTACCTTTTTCAAACTGACTGTTATTCTTGTTCTGGACATTACAGAGTTACAATTCAGCAGCTTTAGTCTCATGAGGCTCAGTTTAACAATACTGTGTTAACAATTTGCAAAATCTAAGAGACTTTCTTATTGAAAGATTTCTTTAAATAGATTGAGAATGCTTCCTATGCTACATAAAATAGCTGCACAGCCACTGAAGAAAAATGAAGGTAAGTGTCTGACTATTCCTTTTTTGAGTGTCAGTGCTGTAGGAAAAAACCTGACCTTTCTACTGCCTGCCTCTGTCATGGAAGCTACCTGAAGCCACATGAAAGAAAAAATGAAACTCCTAAAAGTTAAAAAGGAGCCATGCAGTGTCTTCTCACTTTACCTCTGGCTCCTTTCCAAGTCTTAGATTTCACAGTCAAGTCCCGGGTTGAGAAGTGCTTTTCAACATCTGCCCTTCTGGAGTGCTGTGCAGAGAGGGAAGGATATGGCTCTGAACTTGAACGCTGCAGCAATCAGTTCTCCTTTGTATAACAGGTGAGGCCTGGAATATATTAAGTGTGTCCAGAAGTTTTCAGAATATATTTTTTTCTCTTTGCTAATCAGGCATTCAGCAAAAAAGCCAACACCACCTTCTCAGAATTTGAGACTCATAACTGTTTAAAACCTTAGCAAATACCACGGTATATGTGTACTCTAAATGTCAGCCATATTTTTCTGGGGAGATTGGATTTTTGCGGGAGAGAGTGAAGAATATCAATCAGTTGTAGCCCAGTGACCCTTTACTCCTCAAGTTTTTGTGTGTAGCAGATGTGTGTGTAGCTTTTGATCAATGGCAGGGTGAACTGCTTCAGGTAGGATAACCTCTCTGAAATATGGAAAGTATTTTAGGAGTCTAGAGCCTCCATCCTTTTCCCGTTTTTGTTTTGCCTTCATTGCCTTATAAAAGAAATTTGATCTTCTTACAAATATTTTTGTGTGTGTGTTTATTGGCCCTTGGGGGACTTAAAAATCTACTGCAATCCGTTTCTTGCTAAGACTTTCATTTTCCTTTAGTTTTCACCTTTTGTTCAGTAAGTATTGGTCTTCTCTGTCTGTAATCTGTGCCATTTTCTGGCTTGTCTTTAAAAATTGTATCCTTGGCCAGCTTGAGCTGCCTTCTCTGAAACAGTGTTGATTCTCTACCTTATCTTGTGAATAGTCTCACTTGTGTAAATAGCTTAATCAAAGTTGATTTATTAGTTTTAGTGGAATTGCAAGTATTACTCCTAGAGGATATCCCCATCGATATAATAAGGCAGGAAAAAAATCTTTATACTGCGCTGCCCAGCAAGATACTGTCTTCTAAAGCCCTAGCAGAGCTTTGAAGATCATCTGTCTAAGCAACTGCAAGAGGGCAGGAGGGGGGTTGAATTTGGACAGAAGAGATGTGACCTACAGCTGCTTTTATCTCTGTCAGATTTCTCTTCTCAACTCCGGAGACCAAGCAGAGCCTGATTTATTTTGTACGCTAACTTTAACAGTGGGAGAGCTATTACAAATTTCCTTTTTACTTAACTGCTTGACCAACACCAGATTCCTGTAATAATTCTCTTGTACTAGAAAAGGGTGTGTTTTCTGCTTCATAATTCATTGTATAACTTTAAAAGAGAAAATTCCATGCTCATGATGTAAATTTAAACACATTTAAAAGCATATAAAAGGAACCATTAGTCTGTCAAGCTTTCTTTAAGAAGTAATGAAGATACTTGCCCTGCAGAAAAGACTCATTCATACCTCAGTTGAATCTAGAGGTGAATATTGTTAAATTGCGGTCCTTTTCATTTGAACTGCATGCATTTTATCTGCTATCAGTATTTTGGTCAATTTACTGATGACAGATTCTGTCCATCCAGAGCAGCAGCAGGATGTGCCAAGCGGCATCTGAGCAGCCCCAGAAGGAGTTTCATCCATCTCTGCTCTTTCTTACTTCCTGTCAGAGAAACCTGCAGAAACATTTCCCCCTATTTCCAAATCTTTGCTAACTGACACTTGCTGGTATAGAAACAGTTACCTTCAAGTCATCAGTCTGACCATTCCTCCTCTTGTCAGATGCAGTAACTATAGGAGGGTAAAAAAGCAAAGAAAAAAAACCAAGAGTGCAATATCACACACTAAAATTTTAATGAGCCTCTTTCTAGAGACAAAATCTTTGGAGTTTTTAATGTTTTAAGATTAGCAAGAACCGCAAATGTGAAATTAAACACATTTAATATTGTGAAAGCCTATGTTGTTGTCTATAAGAAAGCCAAGGGGGAAGATATATTTTGTCAGACCTGCATCCTTGGGAAAAGGTTATATGAAAATGTCTTGAAGTAAATAGCTATTTTCTTAGTACATTCTTCCACCTTTTGGGGGATCCTAAATATTAGCACATTGAAAAGTCAAAGCTGCCAACACTGACACATGGTTAACTTTGTAGATTTACAGCCTGTAAGACCTTGGGAAATTTCATCATCTAGTCAGAACTGTTGTCAGTGTAGACTAAAGTGATTTTCTGAATTAGAATTTAAATATTAGGGGAAAAGACCTGATTCTGAGTTAAAATGGCCAATGAAGAGATTCAGTTAGTTCTGTACTGTGCCATGACTTTAAACAGCTTCAGCTTCTGCATACTTGGTCATGTTATGTTTATGTTGCTTAGGGTATACAGAGATTACGTAAGTTTTGCTAGGCATTTGCCACCTTTTACCCTTCTGTTTGAGAAGTAAAGGAGATTGAAATTCTGCAGTTTCTCATAAAGCCTGCCTTACAGCTTTATTATTTTTTGACAGCTTTTTCAAGTTATCTTTGATTTACCAAATTTCATCTCCAAGTGTTGACACCAAATTTGAATGAAATTGTAGAGTGATTGAAGTTCTTGGGATTTCTCTGTTAATCCAATCGGGAAGAGCACTTGTCCTCCTGACTTAGGAACTCGTGTTCAGCTTTTTACCTACCATGATTCCCAAGACATGTTTGGAGTTGAAGCTTCCCAGGATGATGCCTTGTTGTGTAAATATTTACTGTGTTCTCATACTGGTTCAATTTGGGCAAACACAAATCACAGGCTGTAGCAGTGGTCTCTGTGGCAGCAGACTCCATGATTTCATGCAATTAAAGATGCAGCATTCCTACGCGGTGATGTCTTCTCCACGATGTTATCAGCTGTTGTTTGGTTTGTCATCTATTTAATTTCTGTCATGATATTTTGTAGCCTTCTATAAAAAGCTATGTTCTGTTAGGTATTTACAAAGGTCTAATTATATTGCATTGATATTGCTTTGTGGTGGGTTGACCTTGGCTGGCTGCTAGGTGCCCCCCAAGCCACTCTATCACTCCCCCTCCATCAACAACGCAGGGGAGAAAAATATGACAAAATCTCATGGGTCTACATAAGGACAGGGAGGTCATTTAACAATTAATGTCACAGGCAAAAAAGACTTGTCTTGGGAAAATTAATTTAATTTATTGCCAGTCAAAATCAGAGTAAGATAATGAGAAATAAAGACAAATCCAAAACCACCTTCCCCCACCTCTCCCTTCTTCCCAGGCTCAACTTCACTCCCAATTCTTCTGCCTCCTCTGCCCTCAGTGGTGCAGGGGAATGGGGAATGGGAGTTGCAGTCAGTTCATCACACATTGTCATTGCTGCTCCTTCCTTCTCATGCTCTTCTCCTGCTCCAGTGTGGGGTCCCTCCCATGGGAGACACTCCTCCACAAACTTCTTCAACATGAGTCCTTCTCACAGGCTGCAGTTCTTCATGAACTGCACCAGTGTGTGTCCTTCAATGGTGTGCAGTCCTTCAGGAAC
>VXBO01005661.1:75352-89628 GCA_013400135.1 Rhinoptilus africanus | reverse complement strand
CCCCCCCCCCCCAACACTAAAATATGAGTTCATCCTTCCTCAACAGTAGTCCCTACTGGCCAGTAAATGGAAGGAATTCTATTAGAGGCCCTCAGTTCTGGGCACAAGGCCAGAGGCATTACAGCAAGTACTTAGACTACATTTTTCTGTGTAAATACAATTTGATAAAAATACAGAAATAGACAGTTTGTTGGTTACATTTTAGATAATTATCTAAATTATAATTCTCCATTATAGTGGAGAAAATAGTGATAATTAATAGTAATTTCCTAAAACCAAGATTAGTGGAAATTGCGTTCAACAGTACCTTTAAATGTGTTTGAAATGGAATATTTTTCTTAAAAGTTAGTACTAACACAATTATTGCAACTGCATCAAACTCCAGAAACTACAGCTCCACTTCTCTCCACACAGAAGTTTCCATTATTAATTTCTGAAGGTCCTCCCCAAAGTACTAGACCTCCCTTTTTTAGTTTTTAACACTGGAGACTTAGCAAGGCAGTACTGTATTGGTTACATTTGTGAAACTATATATTGACAAAGGGGATAGTTATTCTTGCAGTTTTAACTAGCAACACTGATTATGAGAAATACAGAAAATTCAGTAGGAAAAAACCCCCAAAACATAACCCTTCACTTTCCTGACTTAGATTGTTTTTACCTGTCATAATCCCGAGTTCCTAAACTAACGTTCTTTCCCTATAGTTTTCAGTAATACATTAATTTTCTACATACAACATTACCTAAATTTTAAGAATGTATCTGCGTCCAATTGCACACAAATCAATGCTGCATAAGCTGTTTTCTCTTACATCAAAGAAGAGCATTTAAGAAAATATTTAGCCTGAATATTTGAGCTTGGAATAACCTCATCGCTTTATTCCCCTGGTCTGATAATCCACCGTTGAGAAAACAGAAAGAACATTGAGGGGGGAGAAAATGTCCCCAAACAATGAAAGAACTGATTTCTCAGGCCTCAAATACGTAAAAATCTGAGTAAGATTTTTCTTTGCTTTTTTCTTTTGCTCCTTAGAAGATAATGGTACTGAGTTTGTCTAATGAGGTTTATGTACTATGAAAACCACCTCATTTAGTACTGCAGTTCTGTGTCGACTACAGAACAATGAATGTTTTTCCAAAATGAAGTTACTGTATAAACATGTATTTATCATTACGATAAAAAGGAAACCTCTTTGATACTATTTTCCTATGAAACAGACCTATGTCATAACATCAATTTTTAGATAAAGGTTACAATTTTAATCTAGGTCTATTCCCCTTTTGTAAAAAAAGCTCTGGACTTCAAAATNATAAGTGATTAACATATGGGCTTACACCCAGTGAATTCATCCAGTTTCTGAAAGTTCTTTCTTCCTTACTTTCTCCTATAGTGACAAATATAAATCTATATGAATTATTGGAGAAAACACTTTAATAAGTGATNTACATTTATATAAAAATTAAATTAAAAACATTAATCTATAATTGACATTTTCCAACAGAATAAATTTTTATTTTAAAAGCTTCAGCCATCTTACCAGTTACCAATTCTTTTCCAATTATTATGAAATAGGTGATATTAATCCTTCTGATAGATCTTCTAAATTATCAGGTCTTTCATATGCAATTTAAACTAGTATTTATTTCAAATATTTACTTGTAAAAATTACCAAAGTTACTCATGAATACATGCTGAAACAAAGAAAAATAATATTCTGCAACGTCTTCAGGCACTTGGCTTTGTTTCACATATTTCTTCCCACAACAAAATTTGAAAGACAACAGAGAATCACATTTTATGAAAAAGTTATTGAAAACATCTGTATTTTTCCACAAAAAAAGACACAATCAAAATAAGTTTATAAAGAGTCACTTAAGAAATTATAATATTTTGAAGCAAGGCCCTTTTGCTTTTTTCTTATTTTGAAGTTTTTAGGCTTACTGAGCTTTGAGTTGGTTTGCAATACCCTAAATACTGACTGCAAAGTGCTTTTAGGCACACTTGCCCATTGCAGAGACAGAAACAAGATTATTTAATGAACTCTTACTAGACAAAGCGTAGTTAAAAAACCATACTCGTAACTGCACTCAGAGTGAGAATTTTAAAATGCATGCTTAACACGGCTGAAAGAATCCAAAGTAGTCAAGCAGGAGCAAGAGCATGCAAGTTGGGCAGCACCCTTTCAGATACTGGCAATCCAGGAATTAAACCCAGCATACTACATTTAATATGCCACTCTAAATAAATCCCTTAATCATGCAACACATAAGCGTTCGTAAGTTTTCCAGATGGCTGAGAATTGACCAATTCTTTTTTCTCTCTATTCTTTTATTCAAAATATACCTTGTGATCCTATCAGGTGCATATCTTCTGCTGAGAGGTGCAGCAGATAGCCAAAATCATTGGAAAACTGCAGAAAGGGGGCAGAGCTACACAAAAGAGAGAGGAGCAGATTTGGTAGTATCCTTTATATTTATTGCCATCTCTTTCTTCAAGATCATTATACAATGGAACTGAGTGGGGAGTAGCCACAGGGATGGTGTCAAGAATCCAAAGGGCTCCAAATACCTACGAGCTCAAGATGCAGTTTGCACCCTATGTTCTGCTGGCCTCAGTGGGAGTAGTTAACTCTCTCCTGGTAACAGCCTTGAAGGCTGCCAGCAGACTAAGCACCAGCAGCAGAGGACATCTACACTGGAGGAAACATGGCTGGACAGAAGTCCTTCCTCTTCCTCCCCCCAAGAACTCGGCTTTCTGTGTGACATAGACTCCAAACTCTGCTGCGTTCCCCACAAGCGAGAGGTTCCTCAGAGGAACAGCAACACCTAGGTAAAGGTCGTGCACTGACTGAGGTCAGGACTCCCCCCTCCATCTCCACATAATATCAAACGTTCATTTTGCTGTGTGGGTACCTGAGGGATGTGCTCCCTGCATACAAGTGCACATCAACAGACTTTTCAAGCATTGTCAGAGCAGATGTCAATTTATGCACGGTGTTTGTTGTCTTAAACCAAAGAGAACAGCCACATCATACTCTTTGGGTGGAACAGTCACTGAGAAGATGGAATATATGCAGGAAAATGGAAGACTTTCAGAAAGCTCTACTCACCCACACATGCCTAAAGCTTTCCATCTTAGGTCATGGAAGGCCCCTACTGGTTAAAGCCACTGAAAGATCTATATGGCATTTGACTTACTGCATGTCCTGCCCCCGTTTTACATGCATCATGTTAGACCTGTAGGGATTTTCTTCTTCTGTTTTACTTATGACGGCATATTAAAGCAATAGAAAAATACAAGACAATGCAAAAAAGTCAACCAGAAGAAGACAGATAACAATTAAAACAACAGGGAAAAAAAAGAAGAAAAATTTCAGAATAAACACTTTTATGAGTACAGAAAAGTACTAAATACAGTACCTACATTAGGAGGGGTCAAATCTGGATTTCATGAAGCAAAATAGGAAAGCATTATAAATTATGAGTCAGATTTCAACAGACAATTTATGATGAAACTATAAATAATGTCTTGTATCGCTACCTTGAGAAAACATCAGTAAACCCACAGGATTTTACGGAAAAATAAAACAAACTAACAGAAAAACGTATTAACAACATCGTCTTTTGGCTGAAATAATTTTGATGTTTTAGATCTACATTACACCACAGAAGTTATTATTTATGGACTAATGCCTTTGAACAGATAACACCGGCATGATTATCCATCTCTAAAATATATATACTATAAACAGCAAGTTAAATTTGGTCAGTATGTATCATTTCAAAATCTGGTATTCAGGCGATTGTAGCTTTTTACAAATTGACCTTACAAACTGACTTTGATCTCTTCTAAATGTTTTAGGGAAGTTCAGAAAGGAGTTTAGCTGCTTTTTACCATGCCAATGAAAATTCTTCTAAATTTGACCAAGTTTTCAGTATTTTGAATCACACCTGCAACTTTATGTTCAGAAGAGAGTAGTCAAACTGAACATATGCCGCCTCCACACAGCTCCTGTATACATTTCCGAGAGCATACGTTTCTAACAAAATTGCAGCTGAGGAAGAACAGGCCTTTCCTTCAATCATTTGTCCTGGATAGCAGGGACTGCAGTGACTAGGGATATCACAGCTGAAAAGGGAAGACTACCTCCTGTGCTCTGATACCTCTACTGCAGCTGGTGCCCAGCTGAAACTAGAAGAGCAGGAAGCCTGAGACGGGAGCAGTCTGAGGGATACAAGATTTGTGACACAGGGATGCAGCAGAGCAGACAAATTATGAAAAAAAAGAGGAGCAAAGGAAGATGGACTCACCTAGATGGAAAGGAAACCTGATAGGAACAGTAAGAGGAAGGCAGGAGTAGGCAGTGCAGAGGAATGTGTGAACATTGCTGATGATTCTCCCAAGTGCGGCACCCCTGATTCTCACCATTCCTTTGAGATCAGTGAACAACTGTGAAACACACTGGCAGGAGCCAATTCATTATCCTAGATTAGCCGGTTCACAGAAAGGGTAACAGCCAAAGATTGCTACCCATTATCTCTTCATCTTTAGCATTTGGGATTGGAACTGTACAGTTGAAGTCCAAACTTGCTGATAAGCTAGGATCTCTTTAGGTTGCTGTTGCAATAGATTAATGTAGATTGCTGATACATAAACTTTTTTTCCCCCTCCAATGTTTCCTGCTTTAAAAGGCAATGTCTTGTATCGCATACACACACGTATATATAAACACAGTATGTGAAAAGTACTTCAAGGGACTATTACAGTTGCATAGTATAGCACTGCAAATTAGGGAAAGCTAGAATTTATGCATCAGCTAAAATACCAATAGTACGGAAAAAAGCACAGAAAACTAGAAGGGGAGTAAGAGGACAGTTTTTGCTTCTGCAAATGAATGATAGATGGTTATTCAGGAATAGCCTTTGGCCAGGCCAACACAAGTGAACAATATTCACAGTAACAGGGACTTCTACTGCAGGCTTATACAGAAAACTACTGAGAAAGCTCTATATGCTTGTGTTAACACAGGCACCATCACACAGGGATCCTATATCACAACCTAGAAGGAATACTTAAACAGAAATCACTGATATTCTTATCTCTTGTATGCTTAGCAAGTTGAGTACCTTCTAATAAATTGAGATCATAAGATGAACTGTCAGGCTTGTTTAGGGCTGGATGTGTATTAAAGAGATTTGCAACAAAAGCCAAATTGAGTTTAGGGTTGCCTGCAACCACATCAGCTGGAGTTACAAACTGTCTGCAGCCCAATTTATCTGCCTGTTGGAGCATGTATTCAGCCCTCCTCAAGTCATTTTTATCCTAAAAGAAAAAAATAAAAATTAAAAATTAATTTGTAATGAATGCTAGCATGTTTTCAATCTTTACTCAATCTTCAGTTTGGCAAATATTTAAATGACCCATGCCAGTCTTTCCATCATGCCCCCAGTACCTGAGCTACCTCTTACAGCCTGTAACAACTCCCCTCTCCCCACCTTCCTTACACTTTCTTTTAGTCCTCTGCTTCTGTGGCTGCCTGCACATCATTCCTCACGAATCACAGCAACAGCAGTAGCAGCCAGAAGTGTGATTATATTTCCATTTCCAGACTGTTGATTCCTGCACTGCATATGCTGCTGGATGTGCAATAGATTCACCATCATTGCTTTAAAAGGATATTCTTAACCCTAGTAATTACAGATGATGCCCCAAATCCTCCGTAAAACTCTGGAACGCTCCAAAATGTGACCTTGCGTTCCTTTTAATATTTTTGCCTCTGAATCATCTTAAGTTGGTAACCTATGTGTTATTTTGTTTATTCATCCTTATTACTAATCTACATCGAATAAATCAGTCTTCAAAACCATGTAGCATATACTTTTTGCCTCTAATCTTAACAACACTACAAGTAACTATAGGGAAATGAGTTAGTAATTTAATTCCTATCAGAGTTCAGTGTCAGTAATTCAGCATTGGTACGCTCTTAGAAACTCACTCTTAGAACAAGAAGTTGCTATATGCTATTAATATTTTGGTTTATAGCCCACTACAGAACACGATCATATGAAATGTAGGAAGTTACAGGGGAAAAAAATAATTACTATCCTTTCCTCGCTNAAAAAAGTGTTTTCACATCTACCTAGGCTGGTTTTAGACCCTCTAAGCTTTTACAACTTAATGCTTGATGGTTGCCACAGTTTCCTTTTCTGCTGGTTATTGGAAGGGCTCACATGTTATTTCTGAATCCTATTTAGTTTGAGAAAGGATCACGAGGTTTGTGAAGTCTACACTTGCTCCTTATCTGAATTCCAGAAGAGCAGAACTGAAGCAGGATGTTGTAATATTCATGTTGGAGAACCCAAGTGAAAATAAAGAAGTTAGACACCACTCCAAGTAAAACATAGCTTCAAATTTTAGACTGTAGGATGCATTATCCTGTTTCAGCAGCATCCTGGAACTTTACTCAAGTTTTTACCCATTTAAGCTTTTGCAACATTGAGGAATCTACTGAGTTTTTGTATGCGTTACAAAACAAAAGGGGATTCCGGGACAGCCTTGTAACCAGGATGTTGGATACATACACAGATGTTTTGGATAATTCCAGTCTATTTTTATGGTTCTAGATACTTACATGAAATCCTGAAAAGTCAATTTTAACAGGCAATTCATCAGGGTCATCTCCTTTGGGTGCAATCTGATTTAGCAGATGGTAGTATGCTCTTGAATCCTAAAACAAACAGTGCAAAATTTTTTAAAAAAATGAGCAAGTATAAAGCCTTTCAAAGACATTTACTGCTCTTATAGTCCATCTCAAAAGCCATAGAAGTAAAAAAATATGGCAACCTAATTTCAGTGACTATGGATGAGGTCATACAGACATTTTACTAGGGTAGGTCACATAGAACTTATTTAGACAGATAACAGAGAAAATGAATGTTTACTAATTATTCCAGACAATGTTAGTTAAATTTATTCGACTGGATGAACTAGACAGCTGTAATTAAGATAGTTAAGGCAAATTTATATAGGTTACCCACAAAAAAAAAAAAGACATCACCAAAAAAAAGTCCAATATGGATCTTATTTTATTCATTCACTATAGTTTTCAAATAGACTGTTTTATAAAAATTTCTTTCTTAATCGATGAGGTAATTGGAATTAAAAATGGAGAGCAAAGTGGCTTTTTAGGATGAATCTACACTGACAAAAGAAATTATATTTATTTGATTCAGTTTTCATCATGCTTCTGGGTTTTTTTCCCACTAAGAAACTAGGAAAATAAAATAAAAACCTTATAGTTTTAGAAGTATTTAATACTTTTCTTAAATAGCATGTAATATTTTTATCATAGTAGCAGTGTTCATATAAAACCCTAGTTATGGTTTGCTTTAATAATAGCTGCCTTGGTGGCATTTCAAAATATATAAACAGCAGTTGACGACGTGGCTTTCTTCACTGAAAAGAGGTCTTATCACCTTAGAGAATCTTCCTCATTGGCTTTTATTTTTTAAAAGTTGGGTTTTTCTCTCTTCAACTGGAGTTACTACAGTACTTATGCAGAATGACTGAAGAGAAGAATTATGCAGGTCTGCCATAAGCCCCGAGGAACCAGCATGCCTTTCAGTCCTCTTGTGTCAGTAAATTGTCACATCAGCAAAGCACAGGGATTGAGGGGTCTGCTCCCTCCTTAGATCAAGAATCAGTAGCTATTCCAGACAGCCCTCTGAATAACTGTTCTTTCCTCAAGACGTTTCCTACTCATGTAGAATGCTAGGTGCGAAGGGCAATCATCGTTAGCAAACATGCACTGGCAGGAGATCTAAAGCCATACACTTCCTCCTTAAAACAACAAAAGAAATAAAAGATGGGTTTCTGCGGACCCAGGAGCCAGAAAGGATGGACAGGAAAAAGGCAACTGATACAGTAGTGTGCATTGTCCTATATAACTCAAATAACAACCGTAGAACATTACAACTTCCCTGAATATGAGCTTGTCAGAAATATTTGTTTTACACTGACGTGGTAATACATGATACGAGCCACTGAATAGGATATGAGAAATCAAAATGACGCTCTTTCAGTGCTGAAAAATGCAGGATGAACCTATAGCTAGGAAAAAACATATGGCTACTATTTTCCTAAATGCTTCTGATCTGGCTCATTTGTTTCTATGCATAGCGTGTTTAAATACCATTGTGTTCTATTATCAGAGCGATAACTACATACCTTAATGTCTTGGCTGAAGTTACTGATTTTCTGCCACCCTGCATTGGCCAGATGGTAGTTCACCCAGCGCAGCAAGAGCTCTTCTGGGGAAAGCTTCATTAACTGATCTAGTTCTTCCCCTTCATTTAGCAAGGCAATAAGAGCTAAAAGCAAGTTTGAAAGAAAGCTGAAATCATTGCTTGTGTGACCTCAGCTAATTAAAAACTGTGGACACTGCTATACCTGGCACTACTCTTACCTTCATTTCTGGAGATCTCAATATCAGCAAAAAGACCAACTTTAATGATCTGCCATAAGAGTCCTAATACCAAATGCGGTTTTCCTTCTTGCAAATCTTGTGATCCAATATTGACAACCGTACAGCCAATAGCAGATGCTGAGTTCAGAGCCAGGTTTAGGTTTTCCTATTTGGAATATCATTTTTTAACAAATTTATGAGATCAGAATTCTTAGTAAATTTATTCATCTTAAATTTTAAGTAGGGTGCCACTTTCCACTGAAAAACACAGATTTTTTTTTTGGTGATCCACCGCATAGCTTATCATAATTTAATGGAAAACATTATTCACAGAGTTTTAATATGCACCCACCAAAATATCATGGACCACCTTCAGCAGCCTGGATTGCAGAGAAATATGCTAATAAAAATATTTTTGTAACTTGTAAGTATCACATACACAAATTAAACAATATTGCTCAAAATACCAGGGGCTTGATCCTGTGGAAAAACATGCTCGTATGGAATTCTGCCCTGTGCAGGAGGCTATTGACATCACCGTCACCCCATTTTGGATCTTACACATTTATTCAAGCAATCCTTAAACTGTAATTGAACAGATAGCATAAGAAAATCATGGCAATTCAACATCCTGACACTGAAAGTAAAGCTGATGATTGTCACAGATGAAACATTCAAAGAAAAAATATCTGGCAGCTCTTGCAAGTATTATTCTATTTTTTTTTGTGTCATATTTTAACTGTCTACAGAGACAACATATGTAGTACAATCTTTGCTGATTCATCTTCTTTAAATAAGTAGATATTATGAAACACACTTGGATGATTAGAAAATGATAGTTTTAACTTTCCATATTTTAAAGTCAAAGCCCGAAATTAAAAATCTGCCAACTAACTGATGTTTCTATTCAGGATTGGGGTTTTTTTCCCCTCATTAGGCTGGTAACTTATGGGTCTACTTTCCTCTTCAAGACTTGTTTTCTTATACCCAAACTAAGGTCTTAAACACTGTTTCTCTCAAATATTTTCATGACTTCATACACAATTAAAAATAGAGCTTGCCACCTTCTGTCCAAGCCACTTTCCACTACTGAAAATGCATCATCCTACTATACAGTACACAGCTATGCAGATATTTTCTGCATTGCTAAAATACGACCTGACCATCCACTCAGAAGTCTTAGTAAAGCAAAATGAGAATAGTAAAAAAAGGAAAGCACGAAAAGCACAAGTATTCCTGTATATTGTCTAAGAAACAGGAGAATACAGCAGAGTATATTAGAAAATAGAATTTCATGCTTTGACATTTTTTAATACATAGCACTTTTTTTTTTGCGCTCCACCAGGAGAACTGTCATTAAAACAAAGCTATAGAAAAATACTTTACTTTTTCATTTGTGGCAAGTTCCTTGCTGTGCAATACTTACAGAAATAGTGAAAGGAGTGAGTTTCTTCTTATTAATAGCCCTTTCATCAATTGTATCCGGTTGTGAAAAGTTGATCATTTTGCTAAGGAAGGAAAGTCAAAGTTTATTCCAACTTCCATTTCTCAGAAAATACTTATTTGATTATAAACTCCTAACACTTTAAGCTAGATGTAAACATTTCTGACAAGATTAAAAAAAAAGAAAGACCACATCATCCTCTAAAATCCTCTCCCTGTTAAATAATTGGACATTCATCCAGAAACCTCCAGATAATAGTTAATTATAAGAAACTTGAGCAACTTGAGCAAATCATGTCTGACTAATCTGATAGCCTTCTATGATGGCGTGACTGGATAGATAGATGAATGGAGGGGAGAGCAGTAGATGTGGTCTACCTTGACTTCAGTAAGGCATTCGACATGGTCTCCCACAGCATCCTCATAGGGAAGCTTAGGAAGAGTGGGTTAGATGAATGGACAGTGGGGTGGATAGAAAACTGGTTGCAAGACAGAGCTCAGTGACNCTGGAACTGGACTCTTATGAATAAAGGCTGAGGGATTTGGGTCTCTTTAGTCTAGAAAAAAGATGGCTGAGGGGAGACCTTGTCAACGCTTATAAATACTTAAAGGATGGGTGTCAGGAGGATGGGGCCAGGCTCTTTTCAGCAGTGCCCAGAGACAGGACAAGAGGTAATGGGCACAAACTTGAGTATAGGAAGAAGTTCCACCTAAACATGAGAAGGAACTTCTTTACCTTGAGGGTGGCAGAGCCCTGGCACAGGCTGCACCACCAGGGAGGTGGTGGAGTCTCTGTCTCTGGAGACATTCAAAACCCGCCTGGATGGGTTCCTCTGCAACCTGCTCTATGGTGACCCTGCTCTGGCAGGGGGTTGGACTAGATGATCTCCAGAGGTCCCTTCCAACCTTATGATTCTATGAACTGGGTTTTATACTTAAGTAACAGAGCATGTCTATGCTGTCAAAAAAGTCCTTGAGAAGATTAAAACTGTAAATTAAAGACAGTTGAACAGTTTCTAGTGAAAATCTTTGTAATATAACCAATCTATTTCTGCACTGCATTTCTGTAGTATCTTGCATCTACAAGGATTTCAAAGCCTAATTCACATCAATACTAATAAGCTAAGCACTGGTTACCATGGCGTATGAGTAAGTACTACTAGTCTACTTTAGTCTGCTGTAACTTCCTAGTTAAGGGACCTACTGTATGCTCTCTGTTTTGCCATGGATTTAATTTTGACTTCTGTTCCTCCCATCCTATGATTTAGTAACTTTTAAAAATACTTTAAATAGCAAAGATTTCTGATTATTTTCAGCTGATGAATATATGAACAGTGTAATTATCTCCTTTATAAACAGCCTGCACATATCTGCTGTGTGTAATTATGAATCTGAACTGAAAACTCACTTTATAATATATAGGGAGTTGCACAGTCACCAAAAAAAAAAATCTGCTAAACGTAACATTTCTATGGACAAACAGATTTTTTTCCATCCTACACATTGGTTGAAATATTTAAGAGCAAAGTCCTGTTGTTAAAGCCTACAAAGTTTTCCAGTTCACTGTGATCAGCATTTAACCTTTGAGATTAATTTCTGTCTCGCAGCCCTGGACTTACCAAAGAAGAATGCCATCTGCAAGGGATTTAAAAAGACTGGCATCTGATGGGTTCATAGGTAGGAGGTGCTTACAGTCTGGGTCATCTTGTAGGGCTTTATTTATCCAATTAACAAAAGCAACTTTTTCTTCCTCTGAAAAGAAAAACAGCATTAAAATAATCTATTATCATTTTCATGAACGCATACTACTAAACAACAGACCTGGGTCAAAGAGGTTCATCTGCAACAAAACTGCTTAGTTTCACAGGGGCCAGTTATGAAAAGAATCAGACCAGTGGGATAGCACACAAAAAGTGAAAAGTAAAGATTGATCGTTCTCCTACTGCACCCTCTGAACATCTGGTGATTTTCTGAAGGACAACATAAAAGTTACTGCAACATAATGGGTCATCATGGCTGACTTCAAATTCAGTTTCTCAGCAACTATGATGAAAAGAGGGAAATCTGTAATCTGAAATATACAACATCTCAATCTATACACCCTTGGTTTAAAATGCACCATTTCATTCTGCCTTCTACTAGGACTTCAGAGAATGGCAGTATTTTTGAGACTGAATTACTGTGCTGTATTTAGCTTGGAGAAACTTAAAAGGTTTAGTACCTCAGTTTTAAATTCTCTTTCTTGTATAGTGTAGAATTTATTACTATGTATCTAAGAATGCTTACTGGGACAACAGTCAATCAAGTATCAGTATGCAAATTCCCAGACGGTACAGGTGGTATTCACCTCACTCACCTCAAGAAGCATAAAAGACATGTGACTCATTACACTTCTTTCACTGTCAGTGGGAAGAAATGTGAAATTTTAGTGCACGCTTTATCTCGTCATAAACAAGATGGCTTATGAGGCCAGGTCAGATGAATTGCAGTCTAGTGGGATCAGTTTCTCTCCACCAAAAATAAAAGGGAGTCTAAGCAATGAGCTCTGATGGTGTCACCCCACAGGCATCCTTTGAGATGGAATATATCCCCTGCATTGGAGATATACCAAGTGCAGGTGGTGCTATAAGGGTAATACCTAGAGAGAGGGTATCACCAGCTTTAGTTAACTGAAGTGAATCTTCGCCTTATATAGAATTTTATCATGCTTCTGGAACAACAGCAAATCCCAGACTTCAGTCAATCAAAAAAGCTGCAATATTGCTTATTGAAATATGATCCTGGAAGATAACATTCTGACCAAGAGCTGCAATGTAATTATACACAATTATCAACTTAAATTACATGCAGCAGGGAGAGGGAGAAAGAAACAGAGATCAAATATTAAAAGCAACTTCTCAAGTATGAGACAGGCTATGCAAAAATTAGAGAGGAGTGAACAATTCTGTAATGGCACAGAGACAGCTCAGGAGGCTCTTCTGAAATTATATATGGATTATTTTTTTCATTTTAGTTAATACTTTGAAAATAAAAACAAGGATTCATTTTTATCTGAATATAGGAATAAGAGTAGATTAGCACGTAACAAAGCCAAAAACTTGACTAGCATCACTAGAAATATGCCAAAGGGACCATTAGTTTCCCTCCCCATGCTGTCAGTGCTTGCTTTCATCTTTTGCTCTGGCAAAGATGCCTAACTTACCTCTGAGAGCAGCATCAAATTAACAACTCAATGGCCTACATTTTAATAAACTACCACCCACACTTACCTTGTCCATCTCAACATGCTTTCTCTGTGCTAATTTGCTTTCAACAGCAGCTTTTTCCAGTAGTTTTTTTTCCTATGTCTTTAGTGCAAATTTGTAGTGTCTTCCTCCATGCAAAATTTGCTTTTATTTAATTATTTCTTACCTGAATAAGAGTGCTGTGTCCCCTCACTAGATATTGCTGATGTTCCTCCAATTGCTGTAATACCTTGCTTTTTGTTTATTGATTTTCGGAAAGATTTGCTAACTTCTTTGCTTTTCAATTCCTGAATTATCTGGAATAAGAAAAATAGAGAGCATTATCTCATTGAGCATACCTTCAAATAACTAAGTGGCAAACTCATGTAAACACCCCAGAGTCAGTAATTAACCTGACTGCTGGCCTTTGGCATTTACATTGACTCCTGTTCTGCAAAAAAATTTACCGTATGGGTAAAACTATTTTAAATCCCTTCATGAAACTTACACACTGAATATTTCTCAGTACGGACCTCAAGTGCTGCCTTTATTAAGCTATCTAAAAAAGCAGATACACAACAATCCACAGAATTTTTCCACCGATATTTCAGTAGAGTGAAGAAAACAACTAAAGATACACACATTTTCAATGACTATAGCATATTTCTTGCACTTACTTCATCATATACTTTACACTAAAAGGTTACAATGTGACAGCTACACATGCCCTTAAGCAAGTAGACATCATTTTCCACCTGCCTGCAACGTAAGCCACATTGGATATACTGATATATCCTAAATTTGTCCAAATACTCTAGGGGTCTCAAAACTGATAATGAAGTATAAGTAACAGATACAGTTCAATACCTTGATGCAAATATTTGCATCTCGCCTATGAACCACTGCAAATTAGAGTATTGGAAAGAAAGATCAAGAACTAGTTCAAGAGGCAACCTGCTCCAATTAGCAGCAGTACTCTGAATTCAAAGCAGAAACTAATCATCCTGAAATGCATACAACAAACCAACAACCTGAAAAACTTTTTGCTTCTCCTAAATAAACTAGTCAGTGATCCATCCTAAAAAACAGTATAGGCCTTTCAAATTTCTTCATTAAAATTGAAAAGCTGTACCCCATTCCCAGT
>VXBO01005661.1:40355-75335 GCA_013400135.1 Rhinoptilus africanus | reverse complement strand
ACAGAGATTAAGCACAGTAGTGCAGGCATTAGTTTATCACCAAGAGAATTCAGAGGTTGGTATCTACTCTTTTGACAGGGCAAGTGCTGACCCAACAGTTCCTAAAATATGTAATCCATGCCCTCATCTTTGAGGACACAGAAACTAGGACTGATAGAACGTACTGTGCTCTCACATGCTGCCCAAATGAGATCTACTAAATTAAACAGGAGAGTCAAACTGGAAAATAATTATATAGGATATTGTAGATTGTCACAGTAAACTTTCCCATTCTCAAAATATTAGTTATTTGTATCAAAGCAGTACTTAGTTATAACACTTAGTTCAGTTTTCTGCCATAGTTCTCCACAGATATCAGAAAGCAGAGAAACATCCAAAGGGAATGTCTTACAGAGACAAACTCTTCAAAGTTGATTCTCCCATCCTTGTTGCTATCTGTCACTGCAATGATTTTTTCTACAATCTCCCGGACTTTGTAACCAGGCAAGGGCAGACTTGCTTCTTTAAACAGGTCTTGAAGCTCATAATCACTGACATACCCGCTGTTGTCAATATCTGTAAAATGAAAGCACAAGGTTTTTTTATGCTTATGTAAAGAACCAAGTACAGTAAGTATTTAGAATAAACAAAGCACGAGAAATACAATTCTATGAGACAAGTATTTCTTCTGACACATATAAGTAAGCATGAAGGAATACTTGTGGGTTACATGCACAACTAGCTAGAAGTTGCACCATCTTGTTATGTTTTTTCTCAGGAACTTTCTTATAACCCCAAGACACAGCTATAACAAGATGGTAAATCTGTTAAATTGCAAATTTTAAGCTTTTTTTAAGACTCCCAACAAAATTCTCTATAAACCTTCACGTGAAAGGGAGATCAATTATTATATTCCAATTGTTGATATTATACCATTTGCAATCAGTGAACTCAAATCTGATGCAAATTGTTATTAGAACACAGTTATACAAGAAAACCAACTCACACAAGAACTCTACCTGACTCTGCATTTTGTTTCCTATCTAGTGTCGGATACACATTTTCTGTTCTTCAACAATTTTTATATGGATAGGCTTACCTGTGAAGAGCAAATCTGGGATGATCTGCATCTGTTTATTAAAGGTGACCTTCCTTAATCTATTAACTAGCTCTGTTGGGAGCTATTTGTACTGCTACCTTCATTTAATGCTTAGCTCCCAAGACCACGTTGGGAACATCCATATACAGCAAAGTACTAGAATGATTTTTTTCCAAAAAGAGGTATGGTACAGCTCCACAATTGTGGAAAGAAATGAATGGCTGTATCACATAAAAATAAATTAAGACAAATACAGTATAATTTGTGTTACTCATGATGAATAATGCAGCAGCACAGTAGAAATTATGAAAATATCCTTCGTACTTCCACCTTAGGCCAATTTGTGTGCAGAAAGCTGTCATGAATTCTTGTCTTAGTATAATAAAGCACCATTTCACAAATCTACAGTATGTTTAATCCAAAGTCATACAGGAATGAATCAAACACATTAACTCTCCCTAATTTTTTTGTATCTATGCATATTTCCCTATATATGTATACACATATCTATACATGCAGAATTTGAGAAAGTCCATTAAAATAGCCTTACCTATAGTGCAATGCCTATGCAATGGGAAGAAGTACTTTTAAAAGCAGAAAAGCTATAGTCCACACACAGTATAGATGAAGCTCAATCAAATACAAGAAATCATATCCAGCATAACTAGTGCTGGATATAACGGCTGTCATTTTATGTATTTAATGCCAATATTTTCCATGTTTGACAACAACTTTCAGTCTCTTTTGTGATCATACTAAAGCTCTTGAAAAATACAAACGAATAGTATTTTCCCAGTTCTACAAATGATGCATCTCAAGTAAGTAATTTAAAAGAACAGAGTCAGAAACGGAAGCAAGATGATGTGGCCACTTTTCTGACTTGTCAAGGTGCTCCCAATTGTGGTTTTTTCATTTACTAGTTAAAAGACTTCTCTCCATACTGTCTCTAGTATCAGAACTTGGCCAGTAATACCAGAGTGGATGAATACACCTCACATAACAGAAGGGCAGAGAAACATGCTTTCATCTCTACAAATAACTGATTGCTGTACAGTAATTTCCCTGTACTCCCTACTACACTATGTAGCTTCTGTACAGCTTCAGAAAGAGGCCACATTTCACTGCTGACAAAACGCTAAAAACATCTGTTAAAAAAAACCCCATCTCTCTGTGGCTTTGATACTTCCAACAATTCACAAATCACTACACAGACGAACTTTATGTCTGCGTATTAATCCATCCACTGTCTGGCTTGCAGACACGTAACAACCCTCGCAATAACAGGGATGGTCTAAAAAAGCAGAGGATGTGCTCACAAGCTCACTCAGATTACCAGCTATTTTATTTCTCTAGGTTCATCTTTCACTGAGGGTAAGTTTCCATGATGACAAGCAGAGAGTTAAATACATGCCTTTTCTCTCAGTTTACCAACACAGCTGCAAGCAATTTATCCATAAAGACATTGAAAATGGAAAAATGAATAAGAAAAAGCTAAATGATGCTTAATTTTTACGTTTTACAGGAAGCACAATACAATAAGGAAGAAAATGCTTTTCAGTGAGCCTTTTAGACAATTCTCAGAGCAGAAATGTGAAAACATGCAGAAGGGAAAGGGAGAAAAAGAAGGAATGCAGATGGTGAAAACTAAACAAATAGAAAAACTGTCAGACACCACCGGTGAGTATCTACCCATCCTAACACCTCCCAGTTACATGTACACAGTGCTCTTTTCTTTGGTCTGTCTTTCCAGCTCTCGCAGGCTGTAGACATCTTGAGCTACAGACTATGTCAAGACGATTGTTTAATAACAACTCATGAATTATCTTCCATGGAGGAACCTTATTCCTTTGGCATTTCCACTCTTTTTTGGTCTCAACAACATCCCAAGTCAACAGGTTTATGGTTTTACTATTTATCACGAAGACAAGTTACTATTTTTATTTTAAGCTTTCTGACTCTCTATAGGGCATCATGTGATATCTGTATTGACAGAAACCGAATAATTGTCTCTTCACCTTTTCCACACTACTTGTGGTCTTACAGATTTCTAAGATACAGCTACCCGATAGTCTCTTTACCAAGCTGGAAACTCCTAATATTTAAGGCTTCTTACCTAAAGTGACCCCGTTCCCCCATTATGAATGACTACAAATATGTTTGATCTGATGAGCTGCCCAGTTACACTTTCCCCCCTCAGAAGTGCTGCAAACAAGAAATAAAGCAAACATGAACTTTAACATTCACAACAGTATTGTATTACAATCTGGAAATAAGGGTTAGTTGCTATATAATTTCTCGCTCTTTCTGTTTATTCTCTGATTAATCTGCAAACATCCTGTCAAGCATACAAAATTGTAGTTATTTATTAACATCTGCTAGCTACAAAAGCAAGTCCAAAAAAATCTCCAAGTTTAGCTCTCCTTAAAACATAAAATCCAATCTGATAAACAAAAAGAGAAATTACTAGTTCGCAAAACATGCAAGTACAGCAAAACCAAAGTGTCAGTAATCTAACATGAAAATATGCTTAACAATTGAAGTTCAATCAATTTTTTTTTCATATTTAAGGAGTTCAAAAAACAATTTTGAGGCCTACCATGCAGCATATACAATGGCACAAACACACCTAGTTTCAATGAAAATAAAGGGGTTTATGTAAATGTTCTTATCTTCTTAGATATTACTGGCAACATAGAAGGAAAACACGGCCCTATCAAAACAAAGTGATCCATAAATATTTCTTCCACAAATCCTACGTGGCTTTGCAATGTTAATGGCATCCTATTATTTTCTTATTTAAAACATACCTATTTTACCAAATGCTTCTCTTAGTTCTTCAAGCTCTTCACGAGAGATAGTAGTTATGTTGTTTTCCATCTTTGGACAGCAAGAAGTGTTGTCCTCAATTGCTTACACCTAATAAACAGGAAATATATAAGGCTTTAATTCCAAGCATGTACAAGTTACTGATCTTTTCAATACAAGGTATGGGACCTGTAGGCCATTTCCAGGCTTGGCACGCTTAAAACGTTACAAACAACACTTTAAAGTACATCAAACACCTAGCAATTCTTTTCACTGTAACAGTGACTGAGAATTCACAATAGCAGCACGTTTTCATACACCTGATGTTTTCATTTGCATAGAATAAGCACTGACCAACAATCTAGCTCCATTATGTGAGTGGTTTTCCAACATTAAAATCATCACCTTAAAATTAAAATTTTCCAACATTAAAATCATCATTTCAATGAACAATTTAAAAAATTTTTCAAAGTGCAATGCAGTATCATTGCCAATTGGTGGTTAGTGCTAGTATCTAGTCCTGCAAAGCACTGACTGCTCCAACACTTGCACAGTAGGAAACCTCAGTGGGACACTCTCAAGCACCTACCTACAGTCAGTTGGTGAACACCAATGAGCCTTTCCACAGCTGCTGCAGGAGTCATAGAATCATAGAATTGCCTAGTTTGGAAGAGACCTTTCAGATCACGTAGTCCAACCATCAACGTAACTCTGACAAAAACCGTTACTAATCTAAACTATATCTCTACCCGTCTTTTAAATACCTCCGGGGGTGGTGTCTCAACCACTTCCCTGGGCAGCCTGTTCCAATGCTTAATAACCCTTGCAGTGTGAAAACCTTTCCTAATATCCAGTCTAACCCTCCCCTGCCACAACTTGAGGCCATCTCCTCTTGTCCTATCACCTGTTACTTGGGAGAAGAGACTGACCCTCATCTCTCCACAACCTCCTGACACTGTCAAAGAGCCAAATAAAGGCTTTTACTGGGCACCAAGATTGCAGTCTCAGTGTGAATCTACCTACTCTACCCAGCTCCATAAAAAAGCAACACAAAACGGAGGGCACCTTCGCAAGGACTTCGCAACCCCCGTGCCATATCCTCGCCCTTTTCCTCTTATTGAAGCTTTACTACGACAGGATGATTCAGACTCTTGTTAGTAAGTGCAAGTTTGTCAAGAAGCCTCATGAAATTGTCTCAATACAGAAGCTTATAATAGCATTTGCCATTTTCCGCCACGCACGGCACACAGAAGGTAAGCCTGCAACAGCACCCACTTGCCTGGCCAAGTCTAAGCAGCACTTGGCTGTAGAGAGCACAATGTGCTATAGCTGGTGCTGTGCCTACCAGAAAGAACAAGTTTTGTCTTTACTTTTACTTTATAAGCCAGAAGTGACAAAAATCCACCTTACGTTAGTATTTTCAAAGTTGTCCTACACTTTGTGTATGTTTTCCCTTCTTGTTTAGTTGCTTCTGGTTTAGTGCTTTTGCTTCAGAGCAAGAAAAATATTCCTGTATTAGGAATAAGTTATTGTTTGCTTATAATGATTATATTCAGATCTGCTATATGCAGCTGCTTCTCCCCAAAACCCCATGCATATCAACAGAACTGTACTATTACCCACTGGACAAGACACTGGAAGGGGAATCTGAACTCCTGAATTCAACAGCTCATTTTACCATGGACCTGCTGGATGCCCTTGGTCAAGACTGTACCTTTGTATGTCCCGATTAAGTCTGTTACAAACCTTCCCAGTGCAGGGACTGTCCCATAACTAGGTGTTTGTACAATGCCTGCAACAACAGGATCCTTCTCAGGTCTGCTGTAAGATTGTAATAACGGAATCCAAATGTGGTTAGTAATAAAGGACATTGGTAATGTTTAATCTGAATTTCTGTTAGAAAGTAATTTCTTCCCCATTCTGGCTGTGTCATTTTTCTTTCAATCCTTCACAATCTGACAACAAGAAAAAATACAAGTGAAGGAATCACACAGGTCACCAGCACGTGAGAGAAGAGCCAGCGGGGTACATCAGCAGCTGCTGTTTGCTGGGGGATTGAGCCAAGAAGAGTCGGGTACATTTCCTGGAACTTTGCTAAAGAATGCCCAAGGAATGAATGCATACAGTACTGCTGATGTGGATTGCACCTACTCTACTGTGAAAACAGTTGTAATGTAAAATAAATTGGCTGTGGTCCATCACAAAGAGGTGTAGCACTGCCTCTCTGCATTAACCACTGAAACATCTCCTGATTTTAAAGTTATAAGCTTTGACATCACTGATGGAGATTATTAAACCACTTCTGTATTATATTGATGACACAGCCCAAAATACTCTCCAACTGGGTAGAACATTGGTTTATTACAAATCGTCTCTCCCTGCCTACCTATGAAATGAGAAGCAGCGCATGAGCTGTTGGTTTGCACGGCCTTCTCAGGTTGCCCCCCTTTGCTTGGAGAATGAAGAGCACAGGGTCTGCCCTTCTTTCTTGTGTAGCTACCTCCGATTACACACTGCCATCCTCCTATTTACACAGGATCTTTCAAAGAAAAAGGAGACATGATATAAATTGACCAAAAAAAAAAAAAGCCAAAAAAGAAAAAAATCTGGATTACAAATTGACTTGTAAATATTAAATTGTTAAGAAACAGTTATTCAACATATTTGGGTAGTATGTTTGAAAGAATGTTGCTGGATGGCAATTTCAGGTAGCTAGAAATTAGAACTTGACCAGGATAATTTTAATTTATAATTTTACTCAAACCTACCAATGCAAACCTATGTATTATGTCATTCTTACTCATATTATTTTGCCTTCTGTTGAACCCAGAATATCCTTTTCATCATTTATATTCATATTCTATATAAATAAGAGTTATTAAATGAAAACCTCAGATTTTTAGAAGTCACCTTAACTGTAACCATGCACATGTTTAGATTTGTAGGCACTTTTCAAGAGGATTATTTTGATTCCCTCAACAGCATTTTCTCTTTCTTACACAGCAGTGTAAGTGTAGATAAATAAATACTTGTGCTGCAGCTAGGGTTCAAATAAATATTTTTACTTCTGTACTTTGAGAGAGCAGCACATGCGTTTATCTACACTTAGACTGCTGCGCAAGAAAGAGAAAAATCAAATTATGTGCACTACATAACTGATTCTCATCTCAGCAAATGTCTCTGCTTCTTTTGAGGCAGTAGTTTGCTATATAAAGTTTCCATAGTAATTTAATTTTCTTCCATAATGCTATATAAAAAGAGTTCTTAAACAGTGGGTTATTTTAATGAGATCCTGTCTACTTTACTTGGGTTAGTATTTTCTCTGTCTTCACTGGGACTGTTCCTGTGGGTCACACAGGATATGGCCTTGAATGTGGGGTGCAAGTTAAGTATTTTTTCCTTCATGTCATTCAATCTTATTTAAGTACTAGATTTAAAATCCTACTCATCCATTTTGCTAAGCTTACTGAAAGCATGTGCCAGTCTTCATACTCAAAAGAAAAAAAAAACAGTTAAAATATACCTTTAGGAAAAAATTACCTTACGCACACGTTTCTGGAAGTGGAAGTACCTTGATTGGAAACCTGATGTGGCAATTAAAAATAAAGAAATAATGAACTATGGAAAAACTGGGGGAAATCCCCCACATTTAAATCCAAATTAAGAAATTTAAAGGACTGTAAGGCTGCAAAAAAATAGAAGACAGTCCTCTGAAATACAGAAAAAGCATATCAAAGCATAAGTGAAATACTTGACCAGGCAAATGCAAAAGACAACACCACTTCTGTCATACTGTTAATGTTTTTAACTATTTACCATTACCATGAGTCAGATTTTATCAAAACCAATTTCTGCAAAGTTTCACTGCAATTAGTTTCACTCCTCCCCTTTTACGATTCATAATTTAGATTTTTCCATCATATTCTATTTCTGGAAATCAAAGACTGCTGTCTTCTAAGATGTTAATTATTTCAGGAGCACAGTAGAAACATCTGTTCTTGAATGAAGCATATAAATAAAAACTAATACCTCTAGTCCAAAGAGACAGTCTTAAATACCCCATTATATAATTACAAGGTAAATTAGCTAGTCAATTAAATGGCAGAAGTGCTGCAATCATGGTTCTGGCATTCAGGAGAGATCAAGTCTGAGCAGAGACGACACCTAAACTAGTCAGACATTTCAGAATTTCAGTACAGAAACAGGGACCTATCTAAGCTAAATACTTTGCACATGCAGGTTTATCACCACCCAAGATGACTCAGTCCACCGGCAATTCTGACAAGATTTAGCATTAAGCCTTAAACACATGTCTACATGCTGAAAGACATATTCATTTACAGAGAACATATTTCTCTGTACTCTGGTAGTGTTCATATGACATATAAACCGATTCCTGCTGCCCCAGGACGGGGTAGATATAAACACTGGTTTTATGCTGAGAAAGTGCCTTCGATCCTCATTTAAATCCTCGCCAATATGCTTAACATGAACCAGCAATATGCATCTACCCCTAGCCTGCCTTCTGCACCTGGAAGGCTTTTTGTATCTAAAAACAATTCACCTGAGTCTCCTGGAAACTTCCACATCCGACTCTAATACAGATACAAACTACTGTTGATACCATCGGGTTTTTTTCTTTGTGTGCAGAGGATTATCTGTGGCTGAGCCACCAGGATGGACATAGTGAGCAGGGCAAACAGCAGCTCCTGCCGCTGTTTTGACCTGTTATCAGAGCTGTCAGAAAAACCAGCGCAGTTAATTGGCAATCAGGCCCAATAGTTTTCTCCATCCGCACAGACAATTAGCCATTTCTTTACCAGCTCTTCATTTCAAATTCTATTTGCCATGTTTCCACACGCAGCTGCTTCCACAACAACAATGGACATTACAAATACTGACTCAAGAGCTCATTTTCCTTTTTTGCTGGTCCTTTTGTCTGGCATTAGGGACACACCTCCTCTGGCCCTGCTGCAAATACCGCTCTATTGCTGCTGCATCCCTAAATCTGTTTCTTCTTCTGACAGCCAAGCTAGCATAATTTGCAAATACAGGCTGTGCAGAAGAATTACTACTTTTATGTCAATAATCAGCTGGTTATTAATATGTACTATCTACAATTACAAAACATTAAAATTCTGCTTCTCTTATTGGGCTCTGAATCGAACTGCTATAGATTTTAATGCAAACCCAACCCCACAAGCCCCATAGTTTAACCTGCAGCATTCCTGTGTTAGTTTATCTAGGATTCTTCAAGCCAATGTGGTGGGAACAAGGTAGCTTTCATGCACCACTAGTCTTCTAAACTCTCATCAGATTAAACTAGGAGTTCTATCCTGTCTCACACTGAAAAGAATCAAGGCTATGAATCAGATGTTGCCTTTAATCAGCAAGGAGAAAAGAGAACATGCTGCTGTATTCTAACAGAGAAAATGCTAATAAAACATTAGTGAAAAGACTTGCATATTATAAAAATTTGAGCAATGGAACTAATTGCCATTGATATGCAGAATGCCAGCTTTACATGAATACACATAGAGGTTTCTGTTGTCTTTTCANCAGCTTACACTGAAAGATGTTTTTACTTCAGACAAGATTATTCTTGACTTGCAAATATAACGATGATTAGAGGACAACTACATCAGCCCTTTACCAATGTGAAAGGATCAATTATTTTAGGTGCTTCACTAGTGGTTTGTAATAAAACAGCAGTGGCAATAAACTTAAAAAAATCTACTGGAAATTAACTTTTGAATTTACTGTCGTAAGTCTTTAAACTTTATGACAAAGAGATTAATCAATGGGCTTCAGTGACTTTATAAATTTTTTATTATTATAGTTTACACTGGTATAGGATACGTAAAGATAGCTTATCTTTCCCATATTGGTGAAAAAGCTGCAGGAGACATAAATAGAAGAGAATTACACTTCATGTTATCTAAAGTGAAAGAAGTCTTGATTGCGGAATGCAGTCCCCTCAACATAGGAAGAATCAATCTAATACACCTGCAGAATGACGAGCACTGAGCCTTATAAAGAAAGTAGATACAAAAATAGATCCACGACTAATGCAGCAAAGAGGATGCCTGTAAACCTTTAAAACAGGAGAGCATCAAAAGGTCAAAGTAATTAGCTATATAAATACAGATACCTGTATATATAAAAAAAATAAAAGAGATATTGCAATTGCTGAAGCATATTGCTAATTTTTGAAGGAACAGGCAGGGTATAATTATGATGAGTAGCATGAAGTGGAAAGTTCTTTAAATATCATACAGTCAGTCTGAAGGTTCACTACCTGAAAGAGTCAGAGGGTCTTTTTCTCAACCTGGCCTCATAAATGTGGCTGGATACATTTATGAGCATCAGAAGTATTTGATTACTAGAAGTTAGAGGATAACAATGAAGAATTGTTATGCTTCAAACATATAAAATGGTAATCTATGGAATTTTCCTCAGTCTTCTATGTACAGTGAACAAGGTCAATTTAAGAGTGGAAAAATAGAGGGTTTTTTTTAACTTATTCGAAAACTATATGCAATGATCTTAGCTAGAGGAAGACTATCAAACTAGTCAGAGTGATAAATTTTGAGCCTATGAAATACCTATCTTTTTGTAAGGAGGAATAGAAGATCTACATATAAGTTAATTATTCACTCAATAGGAATTTATTCAACATAGTACAGTAACTCTGGTGAATAATAAAATCAATATTTTACACTATGCCTTTAAGATAAACATGGGTCACTCAAGAATAAACAGTAAAACAATAAGCTCAGATACCCAGCTGTTAGGCTGGTCATGGACTTAATCTGACTTCCCTTACTATGTATAAATACAGAATAATTTCACCAGGCTTAAATCAGGATGAAGAGCAATTCTGTTATAAAGCAGATACATGTTTACTTTAGAAAGATACCTGTATCATCCAAACAAAATGCCTCCAGCTTCCTTTGGCTGCTGAGTATATAGAATACCCATGCAAATTCATCAACGGTATCAGTTTCACGTAGTTTCCTTCACATGCATCATTCAGGAGGATCTCAGACTGCCTGAGCTTTGTATTGTTACATTCAGCACTGCTAATAAGAAACGTCAATGGAAAGCTTACCTATGCCAGAAGGACCACTTTCGGAAAGTAATTTTGAAAAAATGCTATTGCGTGCAGAGCTCATAGAAGTACCTTTCCCGAAACATTCTGCAAACCTAACCTGTTTACAGTTTAGCTACACCAACACTCTGGGCTGAATTTGCTCAAACTGATTTCTCAGACCATGTGTGATCTGCTCTGGTTTGGTTAATTCGTTATTTTTCTAAGATTTCTACAAGTTTCCCCTGCCTCCAGCAGAGGGCTGGAATTGGTTTATGCCCTCTGTTCTGGAACAGGGATATGAAATCTGTCTATCTCATACCCACAGGCAAAGCGATGCCTGCTCATCCAACAATAAACCCAGATGCTGCCTGATTTATATAACTCAAAAATCCTGCTTGAATCTGTTGTGTCAAGGATTCTTTGAGGCTGTACTCTTCCATTTCATTTGCAGTAAGTATGCTGTAGTCCAGAGTAGCAGGTGGTATGCAAGAATTCACCTCTGCAACTGCTCCTTGCAGCTGCCAAGAGAAGGCACAGCACCTTACCCTTTGGTTCCAAAGACCAAGGGGAAAGTAGGGAGCCAACTCATGTCTTCAAAGTCCCACAACAGATCACAGGCACTGCCCCACTTCTGCTGGTCTCATCTGTTTTAATACAACAAGCTGTATTATTAACAAGGACATCATTAAAAGCAAATCTGAAACAGTGACGTTCTCTGTGAAAACAGGATGCTGAGCTGATACAAGTCAATACTACTAGCCCTGCAGAGCTGTGTGCACGAGTTACTGCTTTCCAATTGTATTTTCTGATGTTTATAAATACAGTCATTCTTAACACACTAGCTGCTGTTAAATCATTTTCACAAGTAACATAGAACAGCAATGAAGTTAAATTTGTGTATTTCTGCAATACAGTGTGTCCTGGGCTCCCCACCTGTTAGCAAATAATTTCCAGATACAAAAAAAAAAATAAAAAATGCACAAAGCTGCTTCCATACAACAAGTAGCTTTCCTGTAGGACTTGAGAATACCAGACAAATCAGTCTTGGAAATACAGGAAAAAGATGTTTCTGATAGATCTATTTATAAAAGACAACACTTCTGGTTTTCAGAATACAAAAATCAGATTGTCTGCAAAAACAATATACCCCTTAATCTGAAGCAAAACCAAGCCAGTTTTAATATGGTGATTACATTTTACTTGATGAAAGCTTCAAGATTAAGTACTCTGAACTCTCTGCATATTTTGTCATTTAAATACAACATATTAGCTTTCCAATAAATTTGGGATTACGGAATCAAAGCATACAATATAAAATACTAAACAGTTGTGCCATAAGAAGCGGCAAATAAAAGGACACAAAAATAAAGTTTCCCTACAGAATCTAACATGGGTAAATTCAAAGAACTCTGATACAAAGTAAAGGTGGGATATAGTGCATCTGCTAAAGTGGCATTTGCTCTCAGTTTTATTATGCGCAACCTTTGCCTTGGTGAAAGTTCAATAACAACACACACACACGGCATCCAAGTTCTGCCAAGCGAAATGCAGACACATAAGGAAAACGAAAGCACAGCAGGAATTTGAACACACTCAAACCATAAATGCTAATTACCCTTTATTCTATCTTAACATCTTTCAGGATCAATTTCAAATATTTTAAATATCTGTTTCATTCCTCAACAACATAAATATTTAATCACGATAAAGAACACAAAAGGCATAAGGACTTAATGTTTAACAAATATACCAACTATCCACTAATAAGAGACTGTTTCAACTAAAAAGTGTTTTCAGAACTACTTGCAAGTAAAAAAATGCTTATGTTCTCATGGAAATGAAGCAGAATAAACAAGAATAGAATTTCCACAATCTACAGTAGAAAAGGATGGTCCTATTATGCCCTTGAAAGAAGTCTGAGCCTACTACCTGCCGGCAAACAGCTTGGAGACAGAGCTAAAATTGCACAAGTTCAAATGTCTGGATGATGTCAGAAGCTAGGAAGATGTACCACCAACCCATAGCAATTCAGCTCTTAAACACCCTAACTAAGCCTCACAGTTAGTGTAAAGGACATTAATAACTTTTGCATTCAGGTACAGAACATCATCTTGAGGCTCACAATACAACTTATCAGACATTACCACGGTAAAGGTACCACAGTTATTAAGGACAAGTTTTTCAGTTGTTTACCAGCAACTTCAAGTGCAGTCAGCTGAATCTATGTATTTTCAGCATCTCTAATAATCATGCCATAAACTAGTGAAAAACTTTAGAAACAAATAACTCAAATATAATGCAACTGCAATGATATTCCTTCCAAGAGATGAAAGCAGCTCTTGCTTACCACTGCTACAGAAATGCAAGTGTTAGGGTAAACAGAAATGTTCCTCAAGGCCTCAGTTCTACAGTTCATTACACACATGGAAAGTCATAGACATACTTGCTACCATTTTAATTTTGCAACAAGGAACTCTTGCATCCAGCAATAAAACCTGCATGCTGTTAATAGTACACAAGGACAGGTAAGAACAGGCAAAAACCGTGTCAGAAGAAGTGGGACTAGGGAATTCCCCTGGGAGGCATGAGATGACACAGAAGACCTTCCCTTTTTGGGCAAACCCTAGAACAAGTGTTTCCTCTAGCCTATTAGAAAATGTACATTTGTAGAAACCACTAGGATTGCAATAGGTGTGATCTTTGTGGGTGTGGTATTAATTTGCCCAATGTAAGTAATTTTTAGTGTTTCTTTATCTTACAACATAGTGTGCAGAGTCTACAGTAATTTTGACCTTTTACTGATACCGTCAAAACTAGTGCTCACAAAGGATATTCACAAGTCTTGGTATAAAACTCATGAAACTTGCAGCCCATTTTGAGCACTATGTGGGTTACACTGGAGAGATCCATTTTTACCTCTGTGCTTCAGACATATAACATAGTTACAGTCAAGTCTGCTTCTACTCACAATTGAAGCCTCAGCTATTTGCAATGAAAAACTTTATTCACACTAAGCATGAACATGTTTTCCTTAGACAGCTCAAGAACGCTATCAAGCCTGCCCACTGTAACTCAAAATAATAATGGTAACAGAAGTGAAGCAAGCCCACCATCTCATCTTTTTATCCAAGAACCTGAAGTTGAGTTTTTGAATATAAACCAGTTAAAGGCAATGTTCTGAAAGCAAAAATCTTGTTTTCCCTTTTTACACATGGCAATGTCTGTAGTCAAGTAATCCAGGATTGCAGAGCTACATTCAAATTAATTAGTAAGGTATTAACAGTTAGGATGGAGCTCAGGACAGATTAAGGTGACTTGGTGGAAGAAACTTCTTGACAAGTATAAACACCATAATGTTTACACTGGTCCAGAAGGCGTTTGACTGAGCCTTGAACAGAAACCAGATTTCAATGAACTTAATATACTCTTTCATTTTATATGACCTTTTCTTATCTCCTCTCACCAGCAATAACATTTGCCCTCTGGATGGATCATGTGATATACTCAAAAGAATCAGTTTATTACACTGAAACCTATTTTCTATGCTGACTAGTCATTTGGCTTCCTTGTACACAAATGTGCTAGACCCTCCTTCCTGGATAACTTCTGCAAGTCCCCAACAAGCACCTCTCCTGCTCTTCCTATACAACAAAGCTACCCTTCCCTCACTGATTTTGTCCCTGTATCCATGAGAGTTTTTGCCTGCGTATCACTTCTGGATGCATCCACCCAGGGATCAGGCAACTGCGCTGTCTCTGGAAGGCCAGAATTAGCAATGATCATGCTTTCCAATTAGCACTGAAAGCTGGTGCCTTGTATGCTGCCACCAAAAACAAGGAAACAAATATGGGACAAACCAACACCACAGCCCCAGGGTTTTGGCAGTTTTGGCACAGGGTGACAAACCCAGGAATTGTGGCAAGATGAATGCCTACAAAGGTCAAAGCATCACAGCAGTTTTACCATGAAAATGCATGTTAGATGGAAAGAGTCTATCATTAACATACAAAAAAATTTATGAGAAACCAGGCAAGAGTTTGTCATAAAACCCATCTGATTACCAGCCACTGCTCTGTAGATTTTTTTTTTTTGTTTTTAAGTCCAAACTTGGTTTCTCTGACATTTCATTAAAGCAAACCACACTAAAATATAAATGAAAGGCTACACTAATAAAAGCAAATTGACTCAGGCCCTCCATCCTCAAGTCATTCTCTTGGGCCTAGGCTGACATTACATATCAAGTTTACAACAGCAAAAGGGAGCGAGTTAAAAGACACACCAGCAAATGATACTTAATATCTTTCTTTCTCTGTCTAGTTTTATGCACGTAGAGCTTTTGTTGGCATGCAACTACAATAACAAATAAAAATTGCATTATTTTTATAAGAATTTTCCATATTAATATTCTCTGATATATATCTTAATTAGGAAACAGATGCTGAAATTCTTACTGAAACATTTCCATTAGTAAGAACTTTGTGTACACAGCAAAACTCACGCTCAGAGCTCACAGTGGCAGAGGGGCTTTCTGGGTGTCCCAGTACTCTATATTTAAGATTCACAACTTGGGGATTATGCTTTAATTATTCTTGTACTTCTTTATTAAACTATAGCACTCATAACCAAAGCTTTTCAAGAACAATCACAAGTCAGACCCTAACCAACTAAAAAAAAAAGTCAAAGGGTTTTAAAGTTAGTCATATGGAATGACATCTGCCTTCTGTTTTCAGTTCCTTCACATTATTCTCTGCTTAACTTTTCAAGCTTTTCTCTGTCACTGTAATGACTAGAAATTTGTTTTAAAATTAAACAGATCCTCATATAATTTCTCAACTCCACAAACTGGCTTTTCAGATTATCTTCAATTTTCATGGAAATCTCAGTCAAATTATGAGAACCAATGATATTGTGGAAGTCACTGACTCACCATCTTCTGGTCTGTCTCTAAATTACAATTTAAGTAGTACATTTCTAGAAGTGATAGTGCTATTTAGGTCAGGTAGTGGCAATGTTATCTCCACCTCAGTATTTACAGTAAGGAAACAAAAGTAATCAGAAACATTAAAATACAACAAATAGCACAGCTTTTCACTATCTACTAGCACAGCAATGGTATTGTCAATTTCACAGTGAAAATTGTGCTGCTGCTATCAGCAAATTACAATTTCATGTTAGATGCTTCACTGTTTTTCAGTTTGCTGGATTTTGAATTTCATCTACTACAATCAAAGTGTACTCACCTTCAGATGTTTAATCTGTTACTATATCATGGATATATTTACAATATCTTCTGCAAGGCTGTCAGGTTTTGCCCCAAGCCTCTATTATTTTCAGATTTGGTGCTGCATGAGAGGTAGGACATACCATACTCGGTGTTCTTTGCTAAGGAATTTATCCTTCTATGGCACTCATAACTATAGAAAAATACCTTTTCCTTAAGCCAACTGGAACATTATGAACCAATTTTCTCTTCTCCAAGCATGAAACCAACATTTAGTTAGCATGTGACTTAAGCAAACCTATGAACACAGCCATCAGTGAACAGACACACTAAGAGGCAGAAGGGGAGGGAGATTTTAAAACAGTGCAACTGCAACACTCCAAGAAAACTACTGCCTTTATCTTTCTGTGCGCTTGCCCTCTGCTAGTCTGAAGTAGTAAACCTCAGGTTGCTACAAATACTAAAACTCCAGCAGAGAGACGCAGGCTAACTCCTACTAATGAACTGAGTTTTAAGGTCACCCCAGAAGTTAATCATGTGAAAATCATTAGGAGTAACAATAAAAATGCACATTCATTCTCCTGCCTGCAGCAATTCAATATACATCCACGTATTCTTCATATTCTAGCTAACTGCAATTACTAAATAGTACCAAATAGATGTGTGTTGCCAGAGTATTTTTCAGTTTTCATTAATTATCAGATGGCAGTATGGCCTTCTGTCACCTACTAATTCCTCGTTCAACTCTACATGGTTCAAAAGATTATTAGAAGATTAGACTGATCAGCTACTATACTACAAGCAAGCCAGGATTTTCTGTCATGGAAAATTCATAGGTTATTTTTGCTTTTCTTTTTTCATTGGTCAAGCTAGAGGAAAAAGGAGGGTCTTCCACAATGCACAGCAAAAGCAGCTGGCAGCATTTCAAAATCTCAGTCTCTGCAGAATCCGCTGATGCATAAATGCTGCCCACCTGCCTGTTCACAGCCTGAAGGAGCTACGTTTGCCTAAGTGTTGAGGGTAAAAGGAGCACATCAGTAAATCTGAGTAACTAAAACTAAATAGAGTATTGTTTGTAGCTTCTAAATTAGAAGACTATCTGGGGCACACATGAAGTTCATTTGCTGGTACTGTAGTTCTAAATAATTAGGCCAGAAGAAAACATCTATAGTTGTTGTTGCCAACTGTCATTCCTAATCACATTTTGCAGAGGAAAAAGAAAGAAATTTCCGAGCCTTTTTTTTTTTGTAACTAAATTGTTCAAAACCTCAGCCTTAGGATTCATATATTAAGAGACAGTCTTCACTTAAGAATATAAAGTTTTTTCTGATGCTCAGGTGAAAACTTTACCATCTTTCTTACAAACATCAGAAATCAAAAGTAAAAAAAAACTGTACAAAAATCTTGGGTTTAGACAAATTCTTTGATTTTTTGGAACAGTTTGAGCTGCCAACAAGTGCAGGCATCCCTAAGCATTTACATCATTCATTGCAACTATGCAAAACAATGCATAAAGATGTGCATGATTTTATTAACTAGAAATGTTGTTTCCTTTTTTCAAGGATCATAAAAACATTTATCTTACAAAACAGTGCTAGGCTAGTAACAATCCTTGCAAACCTAAAAATGATAGTTTCAAAAAATTACTTGTTGCTTTAAAATTAATGACCTGAAGTCCCATAAAGTAAAAAAGATATGCTTATGCAGTTATCTACAGTTGGGCTCAATATCTACTACACAGAAAAATCCTGTAAGCTAGTCATGCAGATTACCTTTGTAAGGAGTCTTTTTGCTTAGTTAAACATGAATTCTGAGTATTCTTAAGTTTAATAGGTATTTATATTTGCTTTGTGCTAGACATTTTAAAACATCCCAAAATAACGTGACAATTATTTCCTCTCATAGCCTGCATTAAATGCTAGTCTTCCAAAATTGCCAGATAACAATCCAAAGTCTTTCCAAACTGTGACACTTTGAAAGTAAAAAAAGTTACATTTCTTACATCACTTTTAAGTCCTAACACTTGTTAGAACTTTGAGAGCAGATTTCCACATGTTCAGCAAGCAAAATATGTAGCTAAAAACTGCATCTTTCATGAGAAAACAATCAAATGTGATCAACTATCAGATAAATCAGCTTGTTGATAAACCAGCGCTTTTAAAACAGCAAAAAAAGGTCTCTGGAGCAGATCTTAGAAGACAGACATTTTATTTCACATAATATTTTAAGTAAACAAACATTTTGGATTTTAAGTTAACTACAAGGCTGCACAAAGGAGCTCATCCTCCTCCCATTGACCTTCACAAAAATTGAATAACCCTGTCACATTGCTCACTGTTACTTTGCACAGTGACAACTCATGAAAAATAACTTGTTTCCAACACTACAAAATTAATGCTCTTGAGCATTAAACAGTAATCTATATTTAAATCCCTAGTTTTAAATTTCTAAACATGGCACAGAAATATTTATTGTGGTATCAAGCCAACACTATGCTTACCTTCCATATTTTCATTCCCAGTCCTACTGGTCTACCTCCCTCTGGTTGATGAGCCCAGCTGAAAGCAATACAACTGAAATGACATCTTAATGGAGCACTTCTTAGGTAGCAGAGAGACTACAGTAGCACCCAATTACTCATCCAACATATGCTTATTTGGTTGAGAAGGACTGATATGGATTAATCCTATTGAGTTTAAACGCCTTGATCTTAATTTACTTAGTAAAAAGCAGAATGATAGCTTAAACTATACAACAGAAGAGTTATTCCATAGATTCACCCCCCACAAACATTATTTCAGGAGGGAAAGCATGCAGAAATTTTGGAATCAGACAGTAATATGTGGATCTATCACTATAAATCATTTTATAATTTCTACTTTTCCCAAGGCAGTCAGTCTATCAGACAGAACTTCGTTAAGAAGTCCAGCATGGCTGACCCAGTAGCTGTCTTTCACCACAACAGGAGGGCAGTCACTTCAGAGTGCAAGCCACCCCATGAAAACAAACATAACATGGCATGCCAGAAGTAGGGATTTGCTCTGGCATAACAAACAACTAGTCTCGTGTTGCTGTCAAGCCTCCCGTGGGAGTAGCTTTGGTAGGACCTGATCAAACCTCTTTGCCCATGCTGAAGAAGCCAAGCCGGAGGTTTAAATTTCAGGCCAAATGGATGGCCTCAAAGATTCTGGAAATTTTTTTTTGGGGGGTGCACATTAGTTTTAATTATTATCTTTTAAAAATCACTGTTAAAAAAAAAGAAGGCTTTGTCCAATAGGCCTTCAATTAGTGAAGTAGTTATCTGTGGATACAACTCTAAGCATATGATAACTCTCTTAAATCAATGGAATTACTAATAAGATTTAAGTTTATTTAGGTGCTATAACATTTTGCTAATTGGGGATGTGAAAAATATTCTGCCCCATACAGTTGAGTGGCTGATATAGGTGATGACAAGCAAAGCGAAATATATCTTTATATTCAGTTATGAATTCTTTGTCACTGAATACAGTACATTACCTAAGGGGAAAAAACAGGTTTAGAATCAGTTAAGTCCTGATACCAGATATATAATGGCAAAATCCACACTAGTTTCAATTAAATATATCTTGATTCTATAAATCAAGCTCAGAAGGACTAGACACATCGCAGAAGTAAAACAGCTCAATGGAAAAGGAGAATTTCATACTACTTTATATTGACCTACCTTTAGGATATGAAAGAAGAGAGTCTAGTTTCCCTTGGTCATAAGGGGATACACCAGTTCAAAGAGAAATGGTAGGACATGTGGAAACAATATGGGAGAAAGAGAGACAGACATGAAGCTAGAAGAGAAGCTTGATAAATCACCAAGACAAAAACATTCCAAACTATAAAAATTTTGGTAAACAAAAACCTACAAGGGAACATCTAGTTTAAAACAGAAACTGCTAGCTCCAGAAACTTACACTGAGACAAATCCTTTAAATTAGCATTAAAGTAAATATAATCTTGCTGATAACGTACAGCCTAATATTTCAGCTTTACTACATGTCAATGCTTTTAATCAGACACTTGTACCAATGATTATTAACAAGATGAAAGGATGAATACACTAAGTGAATTAAACCGGGTAATACTGGATCCAGCATTAACATTTTTTTTTTTGTTAGTGCCCATTATTATTAAGGAAACATCTGCAAGAGAGCCCTGAAAGTGGGTTGATAATCCTTTTCTCACCAAAAGCACGCATGTAGAAACACACAGTCTGCTTTATGCATAATTTATTTCTGAGGCTTAGCAATATCAGTCTCTCTGGTGAGCTATTGTGATGTACCTCCTTTATTCTCTTTGGACACCTGCATGTAATACCAGTAAGAAAGCACACCCCCCCACATAAAAATCTAGAAATTAATCAAGTAATTTACATTTAGAATTACCAAAACAAATAATAAGGTATATAATAAGGTCATGACTGACATTTAATATTTCCTGCCTGTGACCAGCTGAATCAAAGCTGAAATGTTGTAATTGGTAATTTTATCACACACATAATACACTGGAGAATAGAGAAGCCACCCTTAGTGTTTCAGTTTGCAGCCCTTTTTTAAAGGTGTAGCAACAGCAATGTTTAAAAATCCCTTAATAAAGTGGCAGTACATGACTGTAAGGCAGAATTGGTTCTATCAGTAACCTGGAACTCCTGATCCATATTGAACTTCATCTGACTAATGCCAGTTGATTTCATTGTTAATATCCCTTTGTGTACCATGTCAACTGTTTGCTCAGTGAATGTCAAGGCTGAAACGAGCTAGTAAGGCAACATCTTACACAGAATGGCTTAAAACCTGGGTTTCAGATCCAAAAGCATTTGAAGCTGTTTAGCTAGGAATCTTTTCCCACCACTACATTTACAATTGATTGTTTCCTTATTGTTTGTCACAGTACAGCAGAGCCTTCTCCAGTGATAAACTTGCTTGCTAGGATCAGATCCTTTTACTCCCTGGTACTCCTGTTCTACATTTGTTCAACCCATTTATGTAGACCTAGTGATTTTTGGAGTTTTTGTGGCAACAGTTATTCTGGATGTGAAGTATTTCACACATCATAGTGAAAGCTATGAAAATATTTTAGTTAATTTATTACTGCAATAAGAAGGGTGGCAACTAAATGTTACACACAAACTTTATGTGAAATGTTAAATATAAGGGTACTAGTATAAGATTTTTGGTTTGGGTATTTCCATATTATATGCTGTTAAAGTGATGTCCATTCCATTGACATAATCTTCACAGAGTAATGAAAGCTCCAAGTACTGGGAAAATACTTACCAAGGAATACATACTCCTCCAAAAGATAATGAATGCTGTTCCAACATATATAGATTTAATTTATTTGACTTCTAATAAAAGAGGGTAAAAGGACAAAACACATGAATCTCCTTTCTCCCTTGTGCTGGTTTCTACAGTAAGCTGGGGAATGAGGAAAGGTGATGTTTAGCAGAACTTTTATCAATATTCCCATGCATAAACTCTATTTTAGTCTTAATCAGTATGGAATACAGAACCACATGGAAAATTATTTCTCCTCACATTAAAATTATCTCAGAAAACAATAATTTTCCACTACGAAAATTGTGGCTACTACAGTTATTCAGATTTTCATTGAAATATTTTAATAAGAGAAGAACCTATTTAATTACAACAGCTAGTACTTTTAGATATAGTTTAAATGCATTCTAAATTGAAACACCGCACAATTTTCTCCTAGCATGACTAGTACAGAGTTTTGCATTTTATTAAGGCATTTTTAAGCATTGCTGTTGCTACAAGTTTAAAAAAAAAAGTAGTAATTTCCAGAGCCAATTAAACCATTGAATGTAAGTATCCTGCTTTTAGGTTGCTGGCTTGTCTGTGGTCCTTACCACCTGTTTTAATTTTTCACCTTTGTTTTACTTAAATCATCAAACAATATTCAGGACAAGATAGAATTTTAATCTCCTTCACTCCAGCTAAATTGACTAAGCAACATAGGAGTAGATAAAAACAGAGCATGCTGTAAAACACATTTTTATGGTGTACAGGAACAATGCAATGTGTTCAAAGGTCAGGCAACTACTCTGACAACCACTTTTGTGACTATATATGGAAATTAGTCCTCAAGTAATCATACAGGCTATTGGGCGTTATTACATCAACCATGCCAATCACAAGCCATAAGCACACCTTGATATTACATGCAACTACTTAGTACAGTTCAGAGGACCTCCATGCACCATCTTGGCTGCTGGCCACTGTATCAGCCTGTATAAGGTTCATATTTCACAGTTCAAGGAATACACACGTGCATTTAAATGTCTTTATAATTGCTTGTGCCTACTTGCAAGAGAGCTGAGATTTAACTGCAGTCATGCTAACCACATGGGGAAACATCTCACATACATCCACAGAGCCCCAAGAACAGCAGTAATTCTACCTCAGAATTAAACAACAGAGGGAATAAAAGTACAATTAACACGCTCTTGTGCTCTGCGACTTGCTGCTCCAAGGCAAAGTCACTCAGTTTCTTAAACATATTGACCTGCAGAGGTATATAGTAAAGCAGCAATGAAAGCTAAAGAAGATAGAGGCCTGGGTGTGGAATAATCATGTAGCCATAAAGCCAGAGGACTGCCAAAGTTGGGGAGGAAGTAATGTCAGCTTCAGCAGAAATCTTGGTACTGCCACATACACTGGATGTGATACTCAGCTCTGTCTGTCTGCCAGGTACAGGCTCCACACACCTAAGACTCATTTCACCAACATGAATACTGCTTTGGAAGAGAAAGCACAGAATGGTCTCAAGGCACACTGATTTCATTAGCAGTGAGTCTCTCTCTCCAGCTGGATGATAATACACCTGCTCCTCCCCTTGAGAGTCAAGAGATATAAAACTATAAAATAATGGGGTGAGGAAGAAACAAGATGAATTAGGTGCTTATTGAGCTGCTAATCACGTGAGCAAGAAAAGCAAGGAACCAAGTCAGGTGTTTCAGTTGGTGTTTCTTTGGAGGGTTTGAGGAGGGCTAGGTTTTGCGAGTGCCCATAAAAGTGTTCTTACGTGAAGCATCTAGAAGACTTCTTACATCCTCACAGCACAATGAAGTTGTTATTATGGGCAGTCTTATAAGACCACGGTAGCTGGAAGAACTTGACAATATGGTCAGAAGGCAGTAGATTGGGCTTTGCAACCAGGAAGGGAAAAAAAAAAGTCTCCTAACTTCACCCCCAGTGAGGGATTGGGAGCAGATCTCTCTTTAAAGAATTGCTGTAACTACTCAGTACTGGGGCCTACAGGAAGGATGGTGGGGGTGGGACTCTTTATCAGGGAGTGTAATGATAGGACAAGGGGTAATGGTTTCAAACTGAAAGAGGGTAGGTTTAGATTGGATATCAGGAAGAAATTCTTTATTGTGAGGGTGGTGAGGCACTGGAACAGGTTGCCCAGGGAAGCTGTCGATGCCCCATCCCTGGAGGTCTTCAAGGCCAGGCTGAACGGGGCTTCAAGCAACCTGGTCTGGTGGGAGATGCCCCTACCCATGGCAGGGAGGTTGGAACTAGATGATCTTTAAGGTCCCTTCCAACCCAAACTATTCTATGATTCTATACTTATTACAAAAAGGAAAAAAAAAATTAATTACATGCTTGGTAAATTCGAAAGAAACTGCACCACACGTATACACAGCATTCTACCTATGATAAATGGAAGCACTTCTACAATATCTGTATTAATATGATCTCACTGTTGACTCAGACTTACAGGCAAAAGCACTTTTTTTTCATTAATCACTGTGTGTGCCCCACTTATCTTTTACTGATAACAACAAAAATATCACCCTATGATTCAATAAATTTATTGTATTTCTTAGGATTGAAACCTAAAGAATATTACAGCCTGCTCAAACTCTCCTAAGATCCCAACAGATATCTTGCCATCTTTCTTATCAGGGATGAAATGGGAATTTTAACTCTACAACAAGTTAGCAAGTATTGCAATTCACACCTTTCTTAGTGTGATTGTTGTCTCAGGCTTGGAAGTTTATGCTCAAAAGGCTGTTTTCACAATAAATACTTTTTTTTAAATTGCAATTTAGAAGAAATTTTAGTAGAGAAATGTTGTGTTAAGAACAATACTGATAAGAAAACACAGACATACTTGGTCTTCCTGGACCATTAAAGTTCTACTTAACAAAACACATAAAGCTACATGGTTTCTGCTTTCTCTGCAGGAATGACTCTTGAAAGACTAGTATTTTATAAACTCAGCTAGTAGAAAGCATTGCAACATATGTTGAAAAACAAACTAAGATAAAACTCAGTTATGTTTAGTAAAGTTTCTCAAAGTATTCCATGCCCTTCCCATGTTAGCAACCTCTGAAAGGTCAGCAGAATTCTGAATGAAATGGCATACCTATGTTTCGCAGGAAAAATATAACCGTCTTTGAATGAAAAATTAATCATAGATTCCCAAGAGCCGCCATCTGAAATGAATCAGTAATTGAAATATACACACGCACCCACTTCGTGGACTGTTTTACACGAGAGAGACATAGCCCTAGCGCAGTGGAAACAGGCAACGGAATTAGAAGCCTCCGAGAGGATTTTATTTCAGCCCAGAAACAGCGCTAAAACAAAGTTCATGAGCAAATGCAGGAAGAGCGGTACCTCCCGTCCTCGAGAGAAAAGCAAAGTTCAGGCTTCAGTTTCCCCTATACACAAACTCCCTTATTTTATCCTTTGGTCTTGCAAACTTCCTACACGGGCAGTGCCCACAGGCGGGTCACAAGCTTAGCCTCACCAGCGCATCCCCGCCCGGCCGCTACCGCGCACCTTCCGCGGGGCAGCGCGCAAGGCTCCGCCGCCGCCGAACGCCGGAGCAGCCCTTCGGCTTCCTTCTCAAAACCTTTCGCGCTTTACGCGTTTTAAACGCGCTCGCTCCCTCAAAGGGACGTAGAAAAAAAGCAACGCACACTGGAAGTTAAATAATGCCACTAGTAACGGTAACGTATTGCTTCAGCCTGCCCCTCACCGCGACCGACGGGGAGCGGCGCGGAGCCCCCGCACCTGACAGAACGCGCCCTCCCGCCAGCCAAGGGAGCCGGGCTGGCCGCTGCCGCTCCCTCCCCGCGGACAGGCCGGAGGAAGGGCACTGGGAACCGGCCACCACTGCCCCGCTCATTCCCTACCTGCCCGCCGGCTGCCACCGCCCGGCTCATTCCCTACCTGCCCGCCGGCTGCCACCGCCCGGCTCATTCCCTACCTGCCCGCCGGCTGCCACCGCCCGGCTCATTCCCTACCTGCCCGCCGGCTGCCACNCGAGGGTTCCTCCTCGCCGCCCCTCCGACCGGGACCGCTCCCCTGTACTCCGTTTAAGTCACACTCAAAACTGCGGCTCTTCCCTCCCTCACTGTGCCCCGCTGTGCCCCGGGAGGGGCGGTCTGCACCCTGCTGAGGCGCCCGTCTTGTCTGGGCTACGGTGGGCGCTCCCGGCAGCCCCTCAGCGCCTGTACCGGGAAACGGCCGCGGCTCGGCCCCTGCGCGGTTGTCACCTGTCTGCGCACTGCCCCGCGGAGGAGAGCCCTGCCGGGGCGGCCGCTGGGAAGCGGGAGCTGAACCACCGCGGGCGCGCTGGCATCTGGTGGTGAGGCGGTTAAAGCCGAGCCGAGGCGCGCCGCGGGGGGGCGCAGCCACCCTGGAGTGCGGAGGAGTTTTGGGTCCTGCCGGACGCCGTCACGCCGTTCCCGCCTCGGCGGCGCGCGGCCTGTTTCAAAGCGGGAGCCATGGCCGAGCAGGGCCTGGAGATGGCCTCCATGATCCCGGCGCTGCGGGAGCTGGCCAGGTAGGACGCGCTCAGCTCCCCGGGGTAGGGGGGCAAGCGTGGTCGGCCTCGGCATCAGTGTGTGGCGTGGGAAGTTGGAAAAGTATGTGTGTTCCTTCTCCCGCGCTGTGTGAGGTCTGGGCCTACACCCTCCCCTCATGGAAGGGCCCTCATGGGCCTTCTTCTCCCGCCACCTGCCTGGGCTGCTCCCTCCCTCACGGGGGGTGCTGGTAGAACCTGACGGAAGAGGCATGTCGTCCTGCATAACACCACGCATCCTGGGCACTTGCCTTGTGTTTTTGGGTAAATGACTTGATCCCACTTTTGGGACAACAGTTTCACTGAGAATTAAAAGACCTTGGAAATGTTTGTCCATAAAGTTTTAATGTCAGCATCAAGACTTTGTTTTCTGGTAGGCAGATAGTTGACATGGAGGTACAATAGTATGCTGGAGATTTGACCTGACAAGAGCTAGTTGACGTCTTAGTCACCTGAGAAGTTGCTATTGACACCTCTTATGCAGGGTATTGGTAGCTAATCAATTCAATCATTTTTGTTAATTCCAAAGGTAGAGTGAGTTCTTAATTTTATTTTTTTCTGCACCAAAGCTGGTTGGTTGCTTGGTAGTGGTGTGTGGATAAATCCCTCAATCTGCCAGATGTGGCTTTAATATATATAGCAAACATAATTGCATAACAAAACTAAATGATATTCAGCACTTCATGAAGCCTTTTATGTCTGAAGAATAAGGAGAAAGAGAAACGGGCTGGTCACTAAAGCAGTAAATCAATTTGTATTTCATTTTGAAGACCTCTAGAAGAAAAAAACCCAGCGTTTAACATTGTGTTGTTAATAGAGACTTCAAATAATTATTTTGTATTTTGCAATGGATAATGTCAAAATAATGTACTTTTAATTTTAGTGCCAGTCCAGAAGAATACAATATAGCTGTGCGGAAACCAAGACAAATACTCTGCCAGTTCATTGACAGAATTCTTACAGATGTAGATGTTGGTAAGCATTACATCCCCATCTTTTAAAATTATTATCTGCTATATGCTTTAAGCAGTTCCTGCCAAAAAAAAGTTACAACTCTGATTTCAACAAAGATTTTGTAGTTGAGTGCAATACTACTTGCGACTTATTTTTTAATAACTTCCATGATGAAGTATTTGTTGTTATAATGTGAAGTAACTTATGTCAGTTGTATGAATATAAATGCTTGCAACATAGAAAATCAGTTGTATCATGTAATGTGATTGTTCATATAGCTTGCAAGTCTTAATACTCACAGGGTTTTTCAGAATTTAAATACTTTGATGTAAACAGCTTATTTTTTAGTTTTAGAATTCTAACAAAGCCTTATTTAGTACTCCTTAAATCATGTGAAAATTCCAATTGTTACAGTACTTTAACAACAGTTTTGTAATTATGAAATCCATATACTACAAAATTATATTTTGTAGTTATCTGTACATTTGCATCAAGGGGAATCACAGTACAGGTAACTTACTGTTTCCAAGGTATAATTCCATGTAGCTTTCTAAGTAAGACTCATATTTTGAGTATCTTTTGAATGCTTAAGTGTGGTACTTTATTATTACCATGTAACTTTTCTGGTTAATTATGATCTGAATCTGAGACAGTTTCCTTCTTATGCTAACTAGCCATGTGGAATTTGGATAAATGTGATCTGATTCAGATACCTGTTTCAGTGAAGCTGTACAGCAGCATTAGATATGTTTAGTATTTTGCTAAACTTTCTGATTCAGTAAGATGACCTTACCATTTAAAAATTCTATTTCTTGGAGATTTAGAACAATTCTTAGTTAGAGCTTTTTTCTACCAGGTTCATAACCTAGGGAAAATTGTGTGATTAAAAATTAAAATGTTAACTATTTGCTATCATTAACTCATCAAACAGTTGGATATAATACTAACTAAACGTTAATGCTTGTAGGGTTAATGCATGATATGTAAGCTGAGTATTCATACAGTTTGGTGTCACACAGCGAGTTTGTAATATGCACAAAATTATTATAATGGATTAATAAAGCACACTCCCAATTGCTAATTATACAGTTTTAATACTATATCACAGTATTTTATATAATAAATTTCTTCTTTCTCTTTAGGCATTAAAAAAAAATTGTGAAGTCGATTTATTGCAATGCTAATTCAGAAATGTGTCTCCTTTTCTTTTACAGTTGCTTTGGAACTGATTAAGAAATCAGATTCACAGCCAAGTTCTGTAATGTTGCTTGATTTTATTCAACATATCATGAAATCTTCCCCGCTTATGTTTGTAAGTGTGGATGGAAATCAGGAGGAAAACAAATGCAGTTGCATTGGTGAGTTTGTTGAAAATGTTTATGTTGAAGCTTAATATTTTCAGGATTTCAATTTTTTGACAATGAGATCATACAAAAGCACAAACAGAGGGAGAAGGCAGATTTGTAAGTTGTGTTACATATTTATAGGTAAGTGAATAATGTAATAGACTTTTAATATTGTGAATTGATTTGCAGTTGTGATAATGGAAACTTATCAGGACAGAGTTTGATCTTATTCATTACCGTTGCTTAGTGGTAGTACCCAGTTCATGTTTATGAGATATCCTGTACACATAGTCATTGCCTGAGGATGTTTCTAATGGGAAGATTTCAGGAAGTACCCATATAAAATGTCTGTCTCTCTTTTTTTTTTTTTTTTCCCCACTCCCTCCTCTGGCATACACCCCCCCACCTCCCCTTTTCCTCTTTTTTTCAGTAAGATCTGCTGAAGAAATGTCCCAGTGAAGGCTTACTGTTGGCTAAGTCAACATGTATTTATCTCAAGGAGTTGTCTTTAGTTATGCTGATGAGCAGCCTGCTCTCAAGTAGGTGCTCATAGTAGGAGGTTTTGGTTTTTATCTTGGTAATTTTCTGTTTGTTGTTTCTTTTTTTTTATTGTCCTAGAATTTAGTAACTGGATCATAACAAGACTTCTACGAATTGCTGCAACTCCAAACTGCAACGTGTTGCACAAGAACATCTGTGATGTCATTTGCTCTTTACTTTCTCTGTTTAAAATGAAGAGTTGCTCCATTTTTGAAGTACTAACAAAAGACTTGCTACAGCTTTTACAAGACTTAATCTTCCTGCATGAGAGAGATGTACAGAAGCATCTCTGGGGAGATGTACTGCTCTGGCCAGTGACTGTAACGAGATTTTCAAGCAATACAAGTGACAGTGTGGGATATTTAAGATTGGCACCGTTACAGCTGATGGGTATGCCCAATGTGGAATGTTTGGAAGTTATATTAATGTCTATTCTGACAGATATTGTTGCAGATGTGTTTTTTGTAGGACAAGATATTATTCTCTGGGGGATTGGCTGCTCGCTGTTGGAATATGGCAGTCCAAAAGTTAAAGCTTTGGCACTGAAGTTTTTAATAAAATTAATTCATTTAGGAGGACCTCCAGAACAGCTGGCCAGTGTTTTCTTCACAGTCTTTTTTGGAATTCTACAGTCAGCACTTGAAATGGATACTGAAGAATCAGAACTGTTTGGAGAACCATTCTTACTGTTGGTGAGGACATTGTTGCCTTTTGAAGCTGATTCTTACAAAAATATTGAACCTGTCTACTTGAATATGCTACTGGAGAAGCTCTGTGCATTGTTTGAAGATGATGTGTTTAGGTGTCTTCAGTCTGAAAAGCTGAAAGCTGCCTTTTGCCATATACTGCAGTATTTTCTGGAGTTTGTTCCGACTGGCTATGAGTCTGCATTACAAGTAAGAAAAGTCCGTATCAGTACCATATGTGGAATTTTTGTGAATGTGCTTGGAACTCGGGAAGAACAAGAGGTAGGTTGAATTTAAAAACTATATTTTTCATGTGAATAGGTTATGTACAAAAACCTGCATGTGTACAATGAAGAAAATCTCCAAAATACTATTTTAGTTGCATAATTAGACTGATACTCCTTGTTTCTCAGCTATTTCTTTTATTTGTACAAGTCAGAGTTCTTTAATTAGTTGGATGTAGCTGGACCCTATGTTTTCCAGATGTATTAAATTATTGAGAATCTATGCCGGCACAAGGATCTGTCTGTAATCATAGTATAAAATAGGGGTAAGGCACAGCGTACACACACGTAAGGGCAGCTTTACAAGTAATTTCCCTTTATCTGAGCTGCTCTTACTTTCTGACCATATGCTTTCAATCATATTTGTTGGGGACAGGCAGGGAGAAAGGTTTGAATTAAACTATTTTATGATTCTGTGTTGAGTTGGAAGGGACCTTTAAAGGTCATCTAGTTCACTCTCCCACGCAGTGAACAGGGACATCTTCAACGAGATAATGTTGCTCAGAGCCCCGTCCAACCTGACCTTGAAAGTTCCCACGGATGGGCATCAACTACCCTCTGGGAAGCCTGTGACAGAGTTTCACCACTCTCGTCGTAAAAAACTTTTGTTGTATGCCCAGTCTAAATCTACTCTTATAGTTTAAAAACCATAATGAGGTGTTAATAATGAGATGTTAATATGATGAGGGTTCCCTCTACCTCATACACTTACATGCATGTCATATGTATTGTCTCTTAAACTTAGCATGTCTTGGTGGCTTTGGTAGCAGGGTATTATGGCAAGAACTGGGAAACAGCTATACAAGCTGTATTCTCTCTGGTACGAACACAGGAAACTTCATTGCTTATGAGAGTTTTCACCTTATAATTAAGATTTTTTAACAGAAAGGTTTAAGAAATTTGTTACCATAGTATTTTGAATTTTTATATTTTAAATCAGTATTAATAATATCATGTCTTTGAGAAGTAAGGTATAGTATACATCACGATACCTCTGCTGTTTTACCATCCCAGTATTTGGTGAGTCCACTTTATACAGCATTAAAAACACATACAGAAGAAATCTTTCAGGAGCTTCATCAGAACCAGCTGGATACTTCTGATACTGATGGGTGGAGCAGCAGCAGTGATGAAGTTCCAGAGAAAAAACGACGACTAAGCCTACAAACAAAGCATCCAAAGAAATCACCTCCACCAGTAGTGTATGACACCTTTTCAATAAGTACTTTTATAGTAATTTGTCTAGTAAATAATACCAAATGACAACTTTTTTGAGGCAGTTTCTTCATAACAACCACCTTGAAAAATTTTCTGGGAAAAGATCTAAATGATATTTTGAAGGATCATAATTTACAGATGATTTCTAAGCGAAACTTTAGTTAGAGACTATTTTTAATATGTTCAATGCAAATTATTTTCATTTTTACACACTGAAAACAGAAAAGCTGAGAGAATATATACAGAATGACAGAATTATATATGTGACTATGCTGTTGCGCTGGACGTGCTTAAAGCAGGTCTAGTTAAGTCAGGTTGTTCTCAGACGAACAAAGCCAGTTCTCTCAGCCTCTGCTTGTGCTGTGCTTCAGCTCCCTGATTATCTTGGACTTGCTCCAACATGTTGATCTCTTTCTTGTATTTAGGCACTCAAAACTGGCTCCAGAATGCAGTACTGCAGGTGTGGGCTCATGATCAGCCTTCGCTCTTGATAATACAGCCCAGTATATAGTTGACCTTCTTTGCAACAAGGTCAAGCCACTCTTATATTCTAACTTTTCCACAAGTCCATTGGTTGGGCCATTTTCTCGAAAGCTGCTTGCTAGGCAGTCAGCCCTCAGCCTGTTGTGTTGCATGGTTTTTTTGTGCTAGGTGCAGGAATTTTCATGTGTCTCTGACCTTCATGAGGTTTTAGTCAGCTTAATTTTCCAGCCAGTTGAGGTCCTTCAAATAAGCAGCATTCCTTTTGTCCATAGAGCTACCTGTCTCATTGTAGAAAGGAGTCAAGTTAGTCTGGTGTGATTTGCTCTTGGTAAATGTGTGCTGGCTGTTCCCAGTCACCTTCTTGTCCCCTATGTAGCTAGAAATAAGTTTAAGGAAGACTTTTTCCATAACCTTCACAGGGACTGAGGTTAGGCTAGCAGGCCTATAGTTCCTTGAATCCTTTTTTTTTTGCCTTTCTTGAGGATGGGTGTAACGTTTGCCTTTTTATAGTCATCGGGAACCACCCTGGTCACCATGGATTGTAGAATTATATCTCTATAGCCTTTCATATAAGTCCCATTTGCATCATACTTCAGAGTTAGTATCTTGCTCTCCTGAAGAGCATATTTAAGCTAAAACTTCATTTGGTGTTTTCCTAATCCTGTATCCAACATGGATTAGCTCTGTTCTTGCTATGATGATTTATCTTTTCTTTAAAAAAAAAAGCATATGTTGGAAAATAATTAATATGGTCAAATTGCAGACTTAGTCCCATAAACATGAAATTGAAGAGCACTCTATGGAATGCCATCACAAAGAAAGCTGCATCCTTAATATTTATCCTTGAGAAAGAAGTTCTGCCAGCAGATGTTCTTCAGACTGTAGAAGGGATTGCTGTAATTCTGCGTCTAGCTGCTTTGTGCATAGTTCATTGTTCACCGATAATGTTGCTCAGAGCCCCGTCGTACCAAGGCGAAACCATGAAATCAGTAGTTTCTTGTAACTGTTATTATGATTTGTGTGGATTACTTTAATGCTGGCCCACGTATCAGGACAAGTGTTGGATAAGTCCTGTATGTTTTGAAGTACGTTTTCATAGTAACTTTGCTTTCAAGAAATACAATATTAGATGTTTATAAGCTGTTGGATTGATCATATGACTTCTGTTTTAACAGTCTAGATCATAGAGTAACTCATCCGTGTAACTCTGACACAAATAAGAAAACTCCGAGCTCCTCAGATTCAGTGGTGAATACACAGTTCACATGGATTTCCTCTGATTTCATCACAAGAGTAGTAAAAGCCTGCAGAAACCTGTTAGAGGCTGCTACGCAGATTGTTAACCTAGAACAAGTGATTGATAGAATAGTTAAAATCTTTGATGCTTTGCTGTATGCACAAGGTGAGAAATCCTTTCAACTAGTGTGTCTTTTATTGGATTTGTAAATTAGGAATGCATCTGACTAAATTGGTCTGTTGCGGTAGAGGTACTGAAATTATAGATCCTGTGTAAGAACTCCACTTCTTGTACAAAAAGAGTTAAATTTAAAAAAAAAAAATAGAAGCATTTCTCTCTAATTGGAGAACTTCCTTTGCATTCCTTCTTGAACATGATTTACTAGTTTTTGTCTGTACTTCTGCTTGATTTTTATCTGAACAAGAGACTACATGGGGACAGTGAATATGTGTAAGAATGAAATGAATTTCTAGCAGTTTTCTCTTTAAAGCACACAGAGGCAGCATGTCTTACTCTCTTGGTTTCGCTCAAAGATTTCAAATTTTATGAACAGCTTCAGCAAGTGTGGCAGGGAGGATGTGTTCCAAAAATATTAAGTACTTGTATGTTTCTTTTTAAAGTGGCTAGTAGGATGGAGGACAGGGTCTACTAAAGACTAAAGTGTTAGTGTGAGTTCAGCTTGCTAGCCATCCCAAAGTCCACCTGAGAGTCTTCATAAAAATACAGATGCAGAAGTTGTGTTAATTCTGCTGCTCATGTATTACATGCTATCAATTGTTTACTGAAATTTTTAGGTTATTTTGATGTAGCACTACATCATTTATTATTATATGGCTAAAATATATCAACATGTGGGAATAGTGATGTTACTCTTTGATGATAGAAAAAATAACACTGTGTAGCAAATTAAGAACATAAGGTGTGCATCTGATTTATTAACTATACAGAACTGTAAAAGTATCAGGGTTTTTGTTGATTTGACTTTTGTTTTTCACCCCTAGTGAAAATTCCACTGAGTGATCAGATTCTTGATAACTTATGTGGATTGCTGTCCCTGCCCTGGATTTACAGCCATCCTGATGATTTTTCTTTTAAGCCATCTGCTTTTGGCTTTGATCCTGTAGCTTTGAGTGAAAAAACGGCCCAGAGTTTCTGTAAGTATGTTGAAGTATATAAACCCCAACATCTCTCTGGAATAACTCTTCTAAAATAAAATTATTTTCTTTGCCCTCTTATGATGATCGATGATATTCAAAGTTTAAATGAAGTAATTATCTTCTTTATTTTGTTTTTTCTCTTTAGCACACCAAAGTCAGTCACACTGTGTATTCCTTCTTTCTCTCTTCCCAAGAAATATGCATCTGGATTGGAGAAAATCTGTTTATCATTGGGCACTACAAAGTCCCCATGAAGTAATCCGGGCTACTTGTGTTAAAGGATTCTCTCTCCTACTTCATCCAAAAAGCGTGCAGTCCTGCAGTATCATTCCCAAAGCTCTTTTGTATGTATTAATGCTGCTTTTCTGTCTTCATGCAAGAAGAAAAACAGACAAATAAGAAATGTAGTATAAGCATCAAAATAAACATTCATTTCTAGTTCATTCAGAATTTGCTAGATCTCAATTTCAGAAATCATAAGATATAAACAGGATGGGTGTAATTGGTGATGTCTGTATGCTAGAGTAGTGTTTGCTTACCATGTCAGTTACAAGTTACTTCACTAGTTGAAGACCCCATTTCTAATTAACACATTTAAACTAAGGAGGGGAAAGGAGATATCTTTGAGTTAAATATATGTGATATTTCTTCATATGTCCCTTAAAATCTTTCCAGTTTATCTGCCTTTTGTATATAAAGCTTGGTGTCACTCTGTCCTATTGTGTCTAATCTTCAGTTTATTTATGACATGCCAGGCTCACCATGCCCAGTGCTACTTCAAATAGAATTTGAGGGTAATCTGAACAGAAAAAGATAAGTTAGTGAGACAGATCTTTAAATTGTCTTAATAGTGCTTTCAGTGTAGTTAGAGAATTCAGACAATGTAGAAATACAAATTTCTAGGTAAATGATCTATTAAAATGGTTTAATTCTTGTTTCCATTTCAGAAATCAAATTAAAGATGAGTCTGAGCTAGTCAAGGAGGCTTGTGCTGCTATAATTGGG
>VXBO01005661.1:0-34747 GCA_013400135.1 Rhinoptilus africanus | reverse complement strand
ATAGTCGATCATGTCTCTAACCCCCAAATCATTTCTCTAACCCTCAGATTCCTTATTGAAGCATCCATCTGAATTTCATAGGGTATGATATCTTAAACCAGCGTAGCCTGGTTTTGTTAGGAAATAAGGCTTGTATACATTTTACTTAGTATCTAATAGCCTAAAATGACTTTTCTCTGTGTCTAGGCTTTAAACAGTCTTATGGCTTTAATGAAGCTCATGGGCCCCAAACACATCAGTTCAGTAAGACTGAAGATGATGACTACACTGAGAACAGCTCTAAGATACAAGGACGACTTTCCAGAGCTGTGTTGCAGGTGAACTGATAGTGTACCCAAATACTGACGTACCTGTCCTTGAATACACTGTGTTTTTTTTGTCCTTGAATATACTGTGGGTTTTTTGTAGACAATAATCTAAACCACAGAGCTGAAATAACTTAATATGCTTCTCATGTCTTATCTAAAATGTCTTTATGCAGAGAAGAATTGTTGATTACTGTTGTTTTGTTGTCTTTTTTTGTTTAGAGCCTGGGATTGTTTTGTTCGAAGTCTGGACCATTCATACCTTGGCTCCTTGCTTAGTCACGTGATAGTAGCGTTATTGCCCCTTATACATATCCAGCCAAAGGAAACTACAGCAGTATTTTACTTTCTCATAGTTGAAAACAGGTACTGTACGAAGTATTTTCAGTTATACGGGTTAAATAGGAATGGGCATAACCCTAAATTAAAGTTGTCCATCACTGAAATGAGAAAACTTGTTTTTCAGCAAAATTGTATGTTGTTCTATAAAATTACCACCTACCTAAATTGCAACAGGATTTTGAAATGTGACAAGTATTAATCTCATCTGACAAGGTGTTTTTATATTGTCCTTATAAAAATATATGATGCTATGGCCAAGTTACAACCCATTCAGACACTTTCCCTTGTAAGGTTTTCCGATTCTGTATTTTTTCTGCTGTTACGGAAAATTACTCTACAGGGCACACAGAAAGAATAACAATAATTGCTAACACTTTCTCTAAGCTAGGGGGAAGTGTACGCAGTTGGAAATAGGGAGGAAAGGACTTCTTTATTTGTTTCTTTCAATAATTAGAGTTATAATTATGAATTGCACAGAACCTAATGTTGAGTAGTTTCATACATCCTCTTCACAAGGAAAGGAAGAGGCTTTCTCAACTCTTCACAACTGAAAATAAAATCAAAGTCTAATACAAAGGACTTAAATTTAGCAGTATTCCAAATAAAAGGTGACAATAGGAATAATAAGGCTCTTGTAGAAGTCCATAGTAGCAAAATTGAAAGAGTTTCCTTCGTGTTAGGAACACAGAATTCTTTTCTTGGTTGTATGTTTTCTTATGAGGAAAACTGGAACTAGATTCACATCAAATGGGATTATTCTCACTCTTTGGACGGTGTCCAAAATTATGAGGGCCAAACCTCATAGGAGTTGAATGGCAACTCTGAAACCTTTGGAAAGAACTGTCTTTAAAAGAGAAAGTCATTTAAAGTGTAGAGGAGTACCCATGGCTTAGTTGAGTACCAAGAGAAACAATTTGTTTCATAGGTATATTTAATTAGATAAAAAATTAATGGAATTTATTTTTTCTGCTTTTCAAGCCTCTGTTCTTCTAGTCATTACATTTAACTACTTTCTTTTAATGGGTTTTTAAGATTTTTCTGATCCAACCAACGTTTGCTATGTTCTTCGCGATATTTTTTTCTGTATTAGGGATGCAGTACAAGACTTTTTACATGAAATATATTTTCTGCCTGACCTCCCAGAACTAAAAGAAATTCAGGTTGTCCTTCAGGAATACAGAAAGGTACAGCTTCTTTTATTTGTTTGTTTATTTTTAATGTATCAAATGAATTCATAATAAGTGAGGAAAACATGTAAAGCTTATTGTTAAGTGGAAATAGTAATTATCTGCCTCCACAACAAAACAGAATTTGTGTACCACAGGAATGCTTTCAAGCAGGTTCTGATTCTTCTTTAGGAGTGAAATATGCGCATGTTTAACATGCTTGTTTCTGTAGCGTCTCTTGAATACTGACTTTTCATCTTTTTGAGACTAAAGAGATTATAAGATTAAAAGTCAGCAGTATTAGCTATAGCAATGAATGTGTTACAAGAGAAGCTAATTTGATGCCTCTTCCATATTCTCTTTAAAGGTATGAAGTTTGTCTGGTTTTAGGAGTACTTAATGCTTCATTTCTTTTGTTCTCAGAATGGTTAGGTAACAGATGGGAAGTAGGACTTGATTAGTGGGAATGAGGTAACAAATGTAAAAATTAATTTGATTTTAGATAATGAGGTACTCAAAGCAAAGTATTTTTTTCTGATTTAATAATTTTTATTTACACCATCATTATATTTACACAAAAGTGTTATATTTACACAAAAGTGTTATATATACACAAAAGTTTATATTTACACAAAAGTGTAAATATAGCACCTTTTTTAGGAAAACATTTAAAAAAATAAACAGAAAGACAGTGGTATATGGATATAGGTGAGAATGTAGTCAGAAAGGTAGTTGTTTATCTGTTCTCACTTGTGTTTTGAGATGCTGCTTAACCACGTTCCTGTTTTATTTAACTTGAACCTCTTACGTCGTGTCTTGTTCAGGAGTCCTCCAAAAGCACTGACTTGCAGACAACACTGCAGCTTTCTATGAGAGCTATACAGCATGAGAATGTGGATGTTCGTATTCATGCACTTACCAGCTTGAAAGAAACATTATATAGAAATCAGGTATAGAAAACCTCTTTCAGTAGATTTAAACATAATCAAAGTAGTATCTGGATGAACAATCTGTAACTTCTTACTGTTACTGGGTGTTCACATAAACTGTGTTATTCTCCTCAATTTATTAAGATAGCTTAATATAATGGGGAGAAGGGATTCTTTTTCATCATGTTTCCTTGTAAGAGGACTTCCAAATACTAATCTCTGTGATGCTGATTCAGCAAGGCTAGTGGTATATTTGTTATTTTTCTCAACTCTGAGGAGAGATGCATCTAAGTCCATTTCGGCAATCTGTTGTGTGGTATTGACTGTTAGAACATGTATGGCTTTTGCATCAGGAGACTAACACATTAAACCCAGCATTTTTGTGAGTGTTATATATCTGAAAAAATTAAAATATGTGTGACTGTCTCACACATTTGATTTTTTTTTCTCTTCCTTCTTTGCCTTCCACCCTCAAAAATATGAATAAACTTTATAGCCGTGTACAAGTCTCAAAGGTATTGCTTCACAAATCTGTGTGGTTATTAGCCCAGAAGAAGAGTGTATGTGACCTATTCAAAAAAGAAAAAAAATATATCTGTCCCCTGAGTAGCTGAAAGATTGTGTGACACACTTCAGTCAGAAATTAAAAAAAAAAAAATCCTAGCTAAGAGAACAAACAGTCATTGTGTATATCCTGGGCCAATCAGTAATTCTTGCAGCTCAGGTCAGCAAAATCTTGCCATGTCTTGCTTAGTTAGAAGTCTAGCAAAATAACTGAGGCAAATCAAACTTAATTAGTTCCACAGCTTGTGGAACTATTTGCTCTGGTCTGTTGGCTGTGGTTTCAGTTTTCATTAAGCATAGCAATGGCAAGCATCTTCCTGTTATTAGGAGAAAAAAATTTCTGTATTTGGACTAAATGTGGAGCTGGGAAATAAAAGCTGGGCCTAAATGAAAAAGAAAAGAAATCCAGTTAACGTGATGAGCATTGATTAAAGGACTTGAAACTCTGGGCTTTGTAGGACTGAAAGTGAAGAAATGGCCAATAAATAGGCAATAATAAGGATACAAATGGCAGTGAAACCAGAAGGTATGACAACAGCTGCATGAAAGAAATTCAATGAAAGTATCAGAACACATGAAGAAAAGGGAGAAATAAGTGAAAAAGATTAGGTAGAAAAGAAGAGAGGTTCTTGGTAAGACAGGGAAAGAAAATTAAGTTAGTAGAGAGGTGTATGATAATGAAATAAAATATTAGCCATGACAGCATTATTAATTGAGGCCCAAATCTCTCATTCATATTCACTCATTTAGTCGTTCCTAGAGTAACAAGCAATTTAGGGCAATTGGGCTATACTTATAAAATTATAGTATTTGAATGGCCAGCCTAAAGTCATGGGTAAATGAAATACAAAGTAAGAATGAGTTATAGATGGGAAAGTTCTGAGATTATTTACCATAAACATGGTTGTAGAATAGTTAATCATAACTCATCTTTATTTTTCAACTTCATAGGAAAAACTGATAAAGTATGTAACAGACAGTGAAACGGTGGAGCCAGTCATCTCCCAGTTGGTAACTGTACTTCTAATCGGCTGCCAGGATGCAAATTCTCAAGCCCGACTACTTTGTGGAGAATGTTTAGGTGAACTGGGAGCCATCGATCCCGGCAGGCTTGATTTTTCAACAAGTGAAACTCAAGGAAAACACTTCACATTTGTGGTAAGATGTGTTGCTGTAGTGTTTTGTTTAGCATTAAGGGGTTTTTAAAAATACTTGGGAGTAGAAAACCTCTTATCTTTAGACCTTTTTGAACATCTATACTTGCTGTGTCATCTGGAACAGTTTAGAATCAGGCTTCAAAGTGATCATTTGGAGATTAAAGATACAGCTATTACTCTGTTTTAATTAAACTGACGTTCTGTTTGGGATTGAGGCTGGTGTGGAGGATCCAAATTTTGCCTATGGATTATTAATGGAACTGACCAGAGCATTCCTTGCTTATGCTGATAATGTTCGTGCTCAGGATTCTGCAGCATATGCAATTCAGGTAAGATATATGATTAGTTCCTATTTTTTCTTCACAAATTATTTGCTATTACGCTGAACACAGAATTATGCAATATAAATGCGTATTTTGAAGTACATGTTTAAATATTTGAAAGTTCGTCCTATACCGCCTTAAATTACAAGGTAAAAGGTTATTCAAGATAGCGATTTTTTTATTATTTTTTTTTAAATAGTGCTCATTTAGAGTTCTGGGGAGTTGTCAAATACAAGATCTGTTTGCTTTTGTGTCATGACACTTTAGGAGAGAGCTGATATTTCAGAGGTAATTAATAGTCCATATATAGCGATTCAAGGAGTAATCCTGAAACTGACTTAGAATTGGTGCACGTTCCATAGGCAGAAGTGAAGAGCAGTAAGTATTCCTAGGAGGGTTTCTGCTTACACTTTTAAGAAGCAACTGAAAATGAGCCTACCCTTTTTTCAAACTCTAGTCTTTTGTGCTTGTTTGCCAACTCCAGGCTGGCCGATCAGTTTGTTTTTTGCTTTGTTTGTTGTTGTTTAATATCTTTGTGAAAACCTCAGGACAATTCTTTCCTCCAGGAGAAAATAAGTAGACCCATGTAGTCAGCAGAATAAGAACATTTTATTATCTTAGGCACAAGGAGGAACCAGACTAATTTGTAGTCCTGGTTTATCGTCAGTTGTGAAGAATACAGGATAATGTGGTCCAAACACCAACTGGAGAATTTGGGGAATCAACAGTTAGTTGAAATCACCATTGCCTAGTAATAGGCATTTAACAATGTTGGGTGAAAGTTTTGCAGTTACAATTTCAGAATTAAATATTCTGTAACTTCTATTTCATTACTTCTGTATATACAACAGTTTTTGTTCCTGCTGTGGTCATGAAATATTTTCAGTGCTAACTTGGTCATGTAAACCGTGCCTTTTCAGGAGTTACTGTCTATCTATGACTGTAGGGAGACAAACACAGACTGCCCAGGCTCCAGGCTTTGGAGAAGGTTTCCTGAGCATGTGCAGGAGATCTTGGAACCTCATTTAAATACACGGTATATGACAACTTAAGTAATTTATTTTCATAACAGCTTTGAAAACTTTTTTTTTGTTGTCCAGCCTAGCAATAACTTCACTTGGTTTTCTGACTGTTACTCGTCTATGGAGAGTGATGTGTTTATTGACAAAATTTGATTAAGGTCTTTCTATGTAAAGCTGAATTAGCACTTCCTTGAACATAATTATCGATAAATCTAACAAGCAACATTCTGAGCTCGTAGGTTGCCCAGATCTGCCTGTTTGTCCCTAGGGCATTGTCTTACACTATGTTTTGAAGCTTTCATTTCTGTTTTCTTTCATCTCTAAACATACTCACTAGGGTTTGAGTTTGTACTCAAATACATTAATATCCCTTTACTGCTACTGGTTTTAGATGTAGGAGGAGCTCATTGGATTTTAACTTGAGTTTTTATTTTGTTGAGTTAATGATAGAAATAATGTGAAGAAAACTTCAAATGCTTTATGCACCTTAATTTGAAATAATCAACAATGTTGCCTTTCTGTTTCCTCATGAAGACAATTACACTTATCTGGGATAAGTTTTACCTTTTTAGAAAACAAAACTTCTTGTCATTTCTTGGCTTTCGTATACGTTCTGGGGTTTTCCTGTCAAAAACACAGTACTCGAATATTTATCAAACTGCATTTCTTAAGAGTGCTTTCAATAGCACTTCGAAGTATACTTAAAGATTCTGGGAACATGTTAGCTTGTTCGTATTTCATGTTTAGTTTTAAGAAGCTCTAGAATAAAATATGTTGACTACTGAAAGTATTTTTTAAATTCTTTTTTAAAAGATTCAGAAGATGAAACCTAACAGGATTCCAGTTAGGGAACTTCATAATTAGCAAAATGCTATTGTTTTTTATTATAATAAATTAAAAGGTTAGTTTTATTAAATGGATATTTCAAAATTACAGGTACAAGAGTTACCAAAAGGCTGTAAATTGGTCTAAAATGAAGAAGCCAATTTACTTAAGCAAATTAGGTGATAATTTTGCAGAATGGTCAGCAACTTGGGCAGGTTATCTTATAACAAAGGTAAGAGAATAAGTCTACTCTCTATGTTGGTATATACAACACAGTTCTTGAACCACATTTTGGTTTCTGAAAGTCAGAGATGGATGGGGGAATTTGCCTATTCCCTATAGGCCTGCTAAAGCACGTTCCTAGAGACTTTTTGCGTCATCAAGGTAGCCATGCACCTTCCCTTCCCCAGCACTGTTGCTTTTTGGATAGGCTTCACGTGGAATGTCAAAGCCAGAAGTCTAGGAAGTTTGCCCTTGCCCAGAGACTCTTGTATAGCTGAAGGCACTGACAAATGCTTCTGAAAAGTTTCTGGAATGCTTCTGGAAAACATCAAATTTACCTTCTCAGTTTCTGAAAGATTTCTTTCACTTCCTCATAGCTCCACAGTGTCAGCACATAAAAAGTACTTGTCTCTTTCTTCCTTTCCTTACTCCTTTCCAACATGTAAGTGACCCACTGAAAATTTCACTTCTAGATCAACCACTTTAAGAAGTTAATTTAGTCACAATAGCAGCTACACTGTCCTCTGTTTCAGACAGAAGAATTGAATGCCTTCATAAATGCCTACTTTTTGCAGGCTTTTAAGGGCAGATGAGAGGCTGAGTGCAGTAGTAGACTCTTGGCCTTAAGGTTTTTTTCTACGAGCAGTGCAAGTTCACAATGGTGTAGAAAACAGAGAATTGAAACATGTAAGCAATGCTTCCCTGTCTTTTTGTCATCTCAGCAACTGATACATGTAATAGCAGCTTCTATCTGGCATCCCTGTTGCAGGTTTAGGTCTGATGAACCTTCTATGCGACATGAGTATTTTACAAATTCTATTCCCTCAAATAATTTTATTTGTCAACAAAAAGAAACCTATTAATTGTTCAGGCATTTGCCCTTTTGTAGTGATGCTTTTCCTGGAAATAATATTTTTTCTATAGGTGCGACATGATCTTGCCAGAAAAGTTTTCGATTGCTGCAGTATTATGATGAAGAATGACTATAAAGTGACAATTTATCTGCTTCCACACATCCTTGTCTATGTTTTGTTGGGATGCAGTCAAGAGGATCAACAAGAGGTGAGATATATAAGAAGGTGGTGTTCTTCATAGGAACGTTCAGGATCTGTTCTCCCCAAGAGCTGTTCAGCTCTGCAGAATTACTGTAGAACTACATGAGCAAATTGTTTAAGTGTTAAACTCCTTCTTCTGTATTAATAACACATGTTTTCTGCCAGGGTTTTGAATATACTCATAAAAGTTTGAGTTACTCTTCTGTGGATTTCTGTGTATTTCTTCAGTAGGGTCTAGGACAAGATATTAGGCAGTTAATGATGACTGCCATAACATCAGGATCTGGAGATGTACAAAGAGAAGAGAGTTCAACACAGACAAGGAATAAATTGAACTTGAGTACTTCCAAGGATACAGATCCATAATCTTTTCTCTCCCTTGCATACACTTATAATTTAAGTGGAAAAACTATTTAGCTACAAGATTTGTCCAGGGCAGGGTTCCCAGATGTCTTGTAGCAAAGCAGAGATAGGAGAGAAAAGAATCATACAGTCTGCTTTCTTTCAGTTTGCGTTAGCGTAAGTTGAAGAGATAGAAGAATATAACTTAAATTCTATTAATCTGAAATTTCACATCTAAGATACCTTGTGGGTGTGTAGAGGTGTGTGATGATTTTTTTTGTGAACAAGTATGTCCGCAGTAAGTATCTGTTATGTATGTTAACTCATATTCTGTTGACTAAAACAGGCGGCAGGTTTTTCAGCATGGTATTTATTGAAAGATAAGCAAAAAGTAGATCTGTGATCTAGTAGCCAGTAGATAACTTGGCTTGTATAAAATCTGGAGGTCTTGTATTTGCAGCAGAAGTGCAGTAGCATTTGTTGTGTGTTGATACATAAAATTCTAGGAATTTTAATGGTTATTCTGAATCCAAGGGTTTGCTTTGCAAAGGCTTTGTCCCTATGTGGAATCTCATGACAACAACTGTCACTTAGTCTGCCACTTATTCCTATTAAGACTGTGGGACAAAAACAGAGCTTGCAAATAAGCCCCAAATTATTAGAATATACAATTAAGATATCTATTATTTTAGTTATATTTTTGTGTTAATTGCTGTCTCCTACTATTTTGATGCCTATGTGTCTCTTCTGCCTTTTATCATATTGATGTTTGTGTAGGTTTATGTGGAGATTATGGCTGTTCTGAAGCACGATGACCAGACTGCTAGGAGGCTTGAAGACAGTGCCTCTGATCTAAGTCAGCTGAGCACACAGACGGTGTTCTCCATGCTTGATCATCTCACTCAGTGGGCTAGACATAAGTTTCAAGTGCTTATTGCTGAGAAAAATACTGGCAAGTCAAGCAAAGAGAGAGGTGATCCAAAAAGTGAGCGATGCTTATTTTATTTAAAGTGGTATTTACATTCTTCAGATAAGTATTTAAATTTGCCACTTGACATTATCACCATGTAAGAATGCAATATTACTATGTTAGTCTGCTTTATGATTTCTTACTATCGTATTGTGATTTCCACCCTCTCCCACCCCAAACCTATTGTTTTGAATGCCTGTTGTAAGAAGTACCAATTCAAAACTCAAAAATGTAATGTTAATATCTTGGTGGTTTTCTAAAGGTTCAGTTTAACATATTGTATGCTATCTTGCAAGGTGTAGGAAGTTCACCAGTATTGTTTTAAATAAATCATTCTTGACAGAAGAGAGAAACATTTTCTTAAGTTAGTCAGGTTGTCTCACTAAACTGTGAAATGATATAGCTGAATCTTGATGCATAAGGTAATTCTTATAAATGAAACCTCAATGGACAGACTTTATAAAATGGTTTTGTTCTTTGCTTTTTTTTGTATAGCATCAAGTGAGGACTATGGAGAATATCAAAACGTGACACGTTTTCTAGACCTCATACCTCAGGATACGCTAGCTGTGGCTTCCTTTCGCTCTAAGGCTTACACAAGGGCTGTGATGCACTTTGAATCATTCATCACAGAGAAGAAACAAAATATTCAGGAACATCTTGGATTTCTTCAGGTTCTGAAGTTCTTGTTTTTTGTTTGTTTTATTTAAAAATAGATATAGATGAATGAAGCTTTGTCAAATTCTTCTTTAAGATGGGAAGAAGAAAAGATGTAGTCAGGCTCTTGCTTTTGGGTACAAGTGTTTAGTCATCTGTCTTTCAGCAGTATTTAGTACTTCCCTTTCCATGGCATGCTTCTTATATGAAAAGGAAGGAGTAGCTATCTAGTGTATCATAAAAGATTGTAAAATACTGAAAATAGTTAAATGTGTTTGTGTTGAAAGCATAGCATTTATTGCTTTTAGTTAGCTATGTGCCTTTTTTTCAGAGAAAACACAGCCAACTATAATAACAAAAAAAAAAGTCAAAACTTTTGAAGGAAAGCTAAGTGTCTTATTCTAAAGCAGAGAAAGAGCTAATGCTAAAGGTGTTGAAAATGACTTAAATTATTTTCAAGAAGTATTTTAACCTGTGGGATGAGCCTGTTTATTGTTCCTTATGGTTTATATTCCTCAGTGACGTTTCAAATTTGAGAAACTTAGTATGTTGCCTTTTCACCTTAAGTAATCTGCAGCTTCATATCATACAACTTTATAATGTAATAATAGGATATTTATCTTGCCCTTTATATAGATGGTTTTCGGTAACTTGATGTATTATTCTTTCTTACTATTTCTATAGTATGAGATCATGACTATTACAATATGCTAAATAAAAGTAGGGCTCAACTTTGGAAGTAGCCCTACAGAGTAGTTTGTTCTCCATTTCAATAAAATGCATGATGCTGAACATGTTACGTATAAAATATCTTCTTGTTATCTTAGAGTTGTTTTTAATGTCCATTTCCAATTCTTTTTGAATAAAGAAATTGTATGCTGCTATGCATGAGCCAGATGGAGTTGCTGGGGTGAGTGCAATTCGGAAAGCAGAACCATCTCTCAAAGAACAAATCCTTGAACATGAAAGTATTGGGTTGTTAAGAGATGCAACAGCCTGTTATGACAGGGCTATCCAACTGGAACCTGATCAGGTAAATACAAGGCAAATTTTTACTTTTTTTTTTTTTTTAAATATGTAACAATTTGTTTTTAATCTTCTTAACTAACACAAGACTAAGCCAAAATACCTCTTCAAGATACTTAAGTAAAATAGGAACATAAGAGTTTACTGTGGCAGTTGCTGAATAATTATTGCTGGAACAATAATTATTGTTGAAAGCGAACTGAAACCAATCTCTTACTTGGTTTATACTGTAATTTGCAGGCTTGGGTTAATAGTTGGGTGCTTATGCCCAGGACTTTGCTTGGGAAAGCCTGGAATTGGATTGTAGAACTATTAAAGCAAGTTACCACAGGTTTTATTCAAAGTAATTCTGACTTTTTTTGATTATTGACTTCCAGGGAAAATGTTCGTAATATAAGAGCAATTGGATATTGATTAAAGAAAACTTATAAATATTTGTCTTCCATTCCCCTTTCCCTTCCATTATTTGGAACATATAAGATACTGTAAACCTGAGCAGTACTGGAAAACCATCAAGATTTTCATATGCCAAAGTGAATATCCAGAGATGTGATGGTAAATGCAAAAAGCAACATTTATTAACTTTTCTATATTTTAAATACTCTTCTAATGCAAATTGGTAAAACATTTCCTGGGCTGGGATATCCCTATGGTTTTTTGCACATCCCTGTGAAGCAGAGGTTATCTAGCACAGTTGATAACAGGTCGAGGGTTTTGATGGCCCTATTTATTCCCAGAGTATGGAAAACATTGTTATAAAGTGTGAGATTGCTTTGGGTTTTGGGGTTATTTTTATTCCTGTGACTTTTTCCTTCTTACTGTTGTTCCTTTCTTTAAATCAAATTTTTATTCACGGCTCTGATATGGATATTAATAAATCATCAAACTACGCTTGTGGTGAGGCAGATTTCAAAAATTGTCTATGGTGATTTAAGTTCTTTGGTAATCATAGTTTTTTTTTTTTTTAAATCTTGAGCATTCATTTAGCTTATGGTGCAAATGGTTATGCCTTTTCAGCTTGCAAAAAGCATCCAAATGGATGTATTTCCTTCTTCAGACTGCCATGAATTTCATGAATGTATGTGTGTGGTTTTTTCATTTGTTGTTGTTATTTTTTTTTCCCTCTATTTCTAGATAATTCATTATCATGGTGTAGTGAAGTCCATGTTAGGCCTTGGTCAGTTATCCACTGTAATTACTCAGGTCAATGGAGTGCTTGCAAACAGGTACTATAAGCACCTAATACAGTGTTTATTTGAGTAATATGAAGTTTTTATGTTACAACTATGTCTCAGTAGCCATTTTTCTGCATTATCAAGCATTTGAGACTTATCAAGCATATCCAATTAGTCATGTGAAACTAGGAAACTTAAGTGCTTTGTGTATAAATGTATTTCAAGACTTGCAGAAATGTTAGTGCTGCTTCTCTGCACTGTGCGCAGTGTTGATAATGTGATTTAATTTGTTAAATAGACTCTCTCATTCATTGTCTTGCACGTTACTTGTTCCATAGCTATTCTGTAGCCTTATGAGGTAAATGGATTGGAAGATAGACAAGGGGTAATGGTTTTAAACTAAAAGAGAGTAGATTTAGACCACATATAAAGAAGACATTTGTATAGTGAGGGTGGTGACACACTGGCACAGGTTGCCCAGAGAGGTGGCAGATGCCCCATCCCTGGGAACATTCAAGGTCAGGTTGGACGGGGCTCTGAGCAACCTGATCTAGTTGAAGATGTCCCTACTTATTGCAGTGAGGGTTGGACTAGCTGACCTTTAAAGATACCTTCCAACCCAAAATATTCTATGGTAATTTTTTTTAATGTGCCATAGAAGTTAAATACACTTATTAGAAATTGAACTTGTGGGATTGAGTTGTACAGCTATTATTTGTTATAAAAGCATATAATTTGGTTGTATTGAATTTTATTAGAAGCAGGCTTACGTTGCTTCTTTTAAAATAAAAGAAGTTATGTAAAGAATATTTGCTAATATAATACAGAACTAACATACTGAGGGGGAAAAGGAAATAAATTGAGTTCCAGCATAGGCTTTTATTGCCTTCGTTTTCTTTTAACAGATCTGAATGGATTTCTGAATTGAACACTTACAGAGTGGAAGCCGCCTGGAAACTGTCACGATGGGATTTACTGGAAAATTATTTGGCTTCAGGTAAGTTACCAAGATATCAAAATAGAATAGTTCTTTGAATTTCTGTACAAGTGTATGTTTTAGTCTAATCATCTTGAATCAAGGGTCAGCTCCCATAATTTTTTAATCTTGGGAAAGAGAGTTTGTTCTGACAGTCTTCTAGACTTTTTGCATATGTATTTGATTGTAAACTGTATAGTCTGAGTAAAAAACTTCAAGAGAGTGTAAGGCCAGATTTCTTCTGGGTTTGTTTGGGGTATGGATTGTGGGGTGGAATCATACAGTATTTATAAAATTCAGTTAATTAGTTCTGAGAAAAACTTACCTTTCCAGCACTACATTAAGACAAATTAGCATGTTCAGATTAAGATGCTTAAAAAACCAGAGTTTGAGAGGCTTTTTTTTCTCCCTAAAGATGTGAAGTCTACTACTTGGAGTGTCAGACTAGGACATTTATTATTATCAGCCAAGAAGAAAAACGAAGCAGATTTTTATGAAACACTCAAGGTTGTTCGAGCAGAACAGGTTGTTCCCCTTTCTGCAGCAAGCTTTGAAAGAGGATCCTATCAGCGAGGATATGAACATATTATCAGGTTTCTGTCTTTCATGTCACTATCTTCAAACCCAGAAATCACATAACCAAGTACGCAGCAGCAAGAATTTTCCATTTCCATAACAAATGGTACCAGTGGGCATTTTCTGTCACCTCCCTTTTTTTCTTTTCTTTTGTTGTTGTTATACTCGGCCAACTGGAAATCTTTGATTAATTAGGAATTTACATTTATCCCTCATGAAAAATATTCACAATAAAACTGTTGGAATATAGCCTTTCAAAATCATCAAGCAAGTTTCAACAATTTAATTCCGTGCTTAAAGTAGTACATATAGGCCAGTAATTCCATTAATTTAAGAGCATTGCTTTTAATCTGTATGGCGGCATAGAATCACTCCCTTCTTTTATCGGCAAAGAGCTGTAAAAATTGAAACCCCATCCCTTTCAGTAGTTTTTCTTTTTAAATAAATTTTGACATTGACTGTAGTAGACTAAAAAGTGAATAGCCTTTTTTAGTGAAAATGGCTTAATGCTTCCTATGCACTGTATATGTATTCTTATGGCAAGCTATTGCATGAAACTAGACAGTTGAAGTATATATTTCTTAATTACTTTTTAGTTCTATTTTGCGTTAGTAATTTTTTCAATGTTATTTAGGTAATGGAGTTTGAGTATTGAGAAAGAAGTGTTTCAAACCAGTTCGATTTAGCTGTTGATCTGGGCTACTCAGAAGCCTTCGAACAGTCGCTGCTTCTCTATCAGATATACCCACTACACTTAGACTCTGCCAATCAGAATTTAGGCATTTATAAGCCCTCCGCTTTGCAGCTGTACAGTGACAGCTAATAATAATGGTATTTTTAAATATATGGAGGAAGTTTATTGTAAAGGAGGTGTTTAAGTAACAGCACATTGCCTCTAAAATGGTATTTGCTAAAAATATCAGACTTCTTGAGGAGTTATTGCTAGAAGTAATGGATAGAAATACTCTTTCTAAGGATTGGCTTCCTCTCCAACTGATCTTCATTGTCTCTGTGTCCAGCAGCTTAGTAAAAGAATATTGAGAAAGTAACTAATCAGTTTGCAAATCCTTGATTTTGTATATTTGTTTTTGCTGCATTTTTGCCTTTAGAAGTCCTGCTATTTGAAATTACTTACATGGCCAGCTTTTAGAAAGAAAATGGCAAAAGCTGTGTCTGCGCATGTCTCAAACAGCAATCAGTTTTTAACAATTTTTTGCCTTTATTTTGCTGACACAGGTTGCATATGCTGTGTGAATTGGAACATAGTATTGGACCACTGTTTCAGCAACCAAATGGTGACCATGGTAGAGATTCTCTCAATTGGTGTGCTCGTATTGAAATGACCCAAAACTCTTACAGAGCCAAAGAACCCATTTTAGCACTGAGAAGGGCTTTGCTTAGTCTCGGTAAAAGGTGAGAACATTTCTTATCTATGTTGTGTTCTCAGTAACATTCTGGTTTTCCATATGCGTGTTAGAAGAGAGAAGATAAAACTCTGAAAATTGATATTGTAGACAAAAGCCCTCTCCAGTATTACGTACTGTCAAAATAGCAGGGAAAAGTCACGTCTATAGGAAAGATAAGGGAGAAACAAGGGGAAAGAGTATTTGTTTCTTGGCTTAAATGGAAAAAAGGTGAAATGGATGTATTGCAAATAAATTTAAGTGACTGCTGTCATAGATTATTGAGAAATTTTATTTGTGTTTTAGCACATTATGATATTTACTTCAGATTCTAAAGTAGCATTCATGACTGAAACTTTTCATTTTCTGCAAAAATACCTCTGCAGCCAGGATTACAGTGAGCTTGTTGGTCAGTGTTGGCTCCAGAGTGCCAGAGTTGCAAGAAAAGCTGGTCATCACCAGACTGCGTATAATGCTCTTCTGAATGCTGGGGAGTCTACGCTCTCAGAACTTTATATAGAAAGAGCGAAGTGGCTGTGGTCCAAGGTAAAGAAAATAAAAATAGAACCTGATTTCTTACATGCAAGAAAATACTCTTTAGTTTTCTTCAAGAAAAAAAGGTGCACAATCAGTATATGTAAACCGAAATATGTTAGCTGGGACTATCAACACATTCTGATTGCGGCTGAGCCACAGGAAGGTTTTACCTCCAACTGCTAGTCAGCGCTTTTCTGTGTGATGATTAGGGGACTGGAACACCTCTCCTATGAAGATAGACTAAGGGAATTAGGTCTCTTTAGCCTGGAAAAGAGGCGACTGAGGGGGGACCTTATCAACACTTAAATACTTGAAGGGGTGGGTGTCAGGAGGATGGGGCCAGGCTCTTTTCGGTAGTGCCCAGTGACAGGACAAGAGGTAATGGGCACAAACTTGAACATAGGAAGTTCCACCTAAACATGAGGAGGAACTTCTTTACCTTGAGGGTGGCAGAGCACTGGAACAGGCTGCCCAGGGAGGTGGTGGAGTCTCCGTCTCTGGAGACATTCAAAACCCGCCTGGTATGGGTTCCTGTGCAACCTGCTCTAAGGTGTCCCTGCTCTGGCAGGGGGGTTGGACAAGATGATCTATTAAGGTCCCTTCCAACCCTATGATTCTGTGATTCTGTGTGATTCTGTGTCCATTGATTTTTCTGGTAGCTAGGTATAAAACTGGTGGATTACCTGCCTCTGTCAAAGCAGCCCAGGCAAATTTAAATTATCTTAACAGTAGACCTTTCCCTACCTTGATAGAGGTAGGCAGCAAAGATGGGAGCAATTATTGTGGTAAACCTAAAGGGACAAAAATGCTGAGTTAACAAGGGAATAAAAGAAGCATTTGAAGTCAGTTATACTCAGTTACCACAGCCAGAATGGTCTAGAACACGCTCAAGGACGTAACTTTGCCTTAATAATGACTGTAAGATGGAAGTTCTACATCTCTCTAAAATGTTTTCCTCTTTCCCTTAGGGTGAAGTTCATCAAGCACTCATTGTCCTCCAGAAGGGGGTTGAGTTATGTTTCCCCGAAAATAAAGCACCATGCAATACCAAAAATCAGCTCATCCATGGTCGGGCAATGCTGCTAGTGGGCAGATTTATGGAAGAAACTGCTAACTTTGAAAGCAATGCAGTTATGAAAAAGTATAAGGTAATTTGATCTAGTAATGTTAACAAGACAGTAGTTTTGAATAATAATAATAATATATCCTTCAAGTAAGCTATCACTATGTTCCTGATGATATCAATCAAGGTGAACGTCAATGGGATTAAAAGGTATCAGTGTGTAGGAGGGAAGTGGCTCTTGTAAATATTTAACTATCTGAATTAGCTTTAATATAACACGTCAATACAAGGAAGTGTACAATTTCCAGCAGCGGGAGCTAAGAATACCTAATATAACTCTTTTAAAGTAAAAAAAAACCCAACAAATTACAGGAGCACAGCTTTTTTCTTTCACATGCACAAATGAGAATTCCTCACTAAAATGTACGCTACTTTAAATAGACAGCGAGATAACCTGATGACACATTACGCTACTCTTCAGTGTTACTTCTCTTTCTGGTAGTGACTTAAAACTTTGCTTTATATATGCTTCGAATCTCTGAAGAACTAGGAAAAGAAGCAACTGGTATGTTTTTCTTCAACACAGCACTACTACTATTACTACTGCTTTGTCTTGCTAGGCCAGTGAAATGCTTGTTGGGTATTGATTAATACTGCCTACTAAACTAGTGGTAGATGCAGATCTTGATACTTCCTTAAAAGTAGTATGTCTTCTATCCAAGTTTTGGCATTTGATACTGTTACTATTTACTGCTGCTTACTAATTAAAATAGTTCTGTAACAGCCATTTAGCGAATTATCTAACAGATGTATGAAATAATGGAAACTAATGAAATTTCAATTGATTATATTAAAATACTCCGAATTCTCTAGTGTCTAAATACTGGCACTGGCAACAGGCCAGTGTTATTAGAGAATGAATGTGCCACTTGCTACGTAATTTCTTTTCTGATATATGTCCCACATTTTTTTGTTTTTCTTTTAAACATCATACTTTTAGAAGGAAAACAGAAATGTGAAAAACATCCTGCTATTTCACTTTTTGAAAAGCTAAAAGAAACACAGTATTGAGTTTATCAGGATCTGGAAGTTATAATATTTTTAATGAAACTATAATCTTTCCTAGTTGAGGAATCCTTTATCTTTCTGTCTTAAATTATCTTGCTGCCTCCAATTCCAAAAGGTATTTTAAGAACAGACTTCTAGTTTGTATAAGCCTTTATCTTGGGGCAAAATTAGAATTTTGGAGCTACAGTGTTACAGTTAATGCTTTTGTGCATGTACTTTACACAAAGGTAATGAGAACAAGTTTCTTGAGAATCTTTTTTTTATTATTCCTGTTTTATTTTTTAATTTTAAATATAGCATCCTCTCAAAAGCAATTATCTATTTTTTTATTTTGTTGCAGGATGTTACAGTTTTCTTGCCAGAATGGGAAGATGGACATTTTTATCTTGCTAAATATTATGATAAATTGATGCCAATGGTAACTGACAACAAGATGGAAAAACAAGGAGATCTGATTAGATATATCGTTCATCATTTTGGGAGGTTAGACCCTAGGGGAACTTTGCTTAGTTTCTATAGAAGGATAACTATTATACTGAAAAAGCATTTTATAGGAATGTTTTGTCTTTCAGCAATTTGGACTGACTCAAATTTTTATGCAGTATTGTGAAACAAAAAGCTGCATGCTTCCTTTTGGTTTTATACTTAATTTCTGACTAAGCAATTGTTGTCTGTCTTGTGTAAGACAGTTTTGATTTATAAAAGCAAAACTTTTGTATATTAATAAGCTTTTAGTTGTTGTGGATGAATTAAAATACTGAACATAAATTTCTAAACTCCGGAATGGAATGTAAAACAAATAAGAAAGTAAAGTTTTTAATGCTTCGAATATATATCATTAACATGCTGTGATTTAAACGTGTAATCACAGGTCTCTGCAGTATGGAAACCAATTCATCTATCAGTCAATGCCGAGAATGCTATCTTTATGGCTGGACTTTGGAGCAAAAGCATATGAATGTGATAAAGGTAGAACATTTTTTCCCAGTGCATACTTCCTGTGTCATACTTGTGAATATATGATTGAAAGAGCAGTGAATTATATTTACAGTTCTTCATTTAGACTTATTGCCTGAGATTATACGGAAACAAGAAAGTACTATTATTCTTTTAAATTACAGGATGTTAATATGCAGATGTGCAAATTTCATCCCTTGTGAAGACTTTCTTCATTTCCTCTCCACTAAAGAACATTGGAATCCTTTTATTGGGGAAATACGTGGAGTGGTTTTGTTTTGTTCTATGCCATTGCATCACTTTAGAGAAGTAATGTTTTATTTCAAGAGCCTAAGATGAGCTTTTCCAGTATTGTCTGTTTCATGTTCCTATTGTCTGTGTTTGTTTATTTCCTGTTATTCTGGTTAGTTAAATAGCATATGTATGAAGTCATTGTATGATATATTAAAAACAACTTTACAGTAGGAGCTTTTACTTTTCCCTGAGGTTTTTTTTTTTTTTGGCTTATCATCATTACAAAAAAATATGTTTCTCTAGGCTTGATTTAAATAACTTCACATTTCTGATGGAAAAAAGGAACATGATCTCGTCCTCTTGTGTTTTTCAGCTAGTCGTTCAGAACGTGTTCAAATGAAAAATGATTTATCTAAAATAAATAAGGTGATTACAGAGCACACGAATCACCTGGCACCTTACCAGTTTCTGACAGCTTTTTCTCAGTTAATCTCCCGAATCTGCCATTCTCATGGTGAAGTCTTTGCAGTTCTGATGGTGATTGTTGCTAAAGTGTTTTTAGCCTATCCACAGCAAGCAATGTGGATGATGACTGCTGTGTCCAAGGTACCTTGATAAGTATAGCTACCTCTTTATTAAGTTTGTAAACCTGTTTTCATCAGAGAGAAATATGAATATTATCTATTTTACTTTAAGATGATATAAAGGAATTGAGAGTTTCAGTTGATGTGATACAGTGTTGTGGAACAGGGTATCAATGCTGTCACTGCAAAAAATGTTATTGCAGTCTAAAGTTCCGATACTACAGTTTAAATGTTCCAAATTAGAATGCCACCATGCATCCTGTCTTGTATGATGTATTTGGAAAGGCAATTTGAATAACAAATAGCTAATGAATTTGATAGTTATGGACAACAGATTTTGTTGTTATTATTAATAGTACTTCCAGTTTTGTAATCAAATAATCAGCTCTGTGCCTTGATTAAAATAAGATAGATACACCACTTAGTCCTAATACTTACCTGATAGTAAGGTCATTCCAAAGCAAATTGGAAAGCATGGTGCCTACTATTTCTTAATGCTGGTGAAACAACATTCAGGATACACTGGCATACTCCTGAATATTGGCCTTTATGGGAGTTGTGGGACTCCCAGGAACAGCTTCAGAAAGTAATACCCCCTCCACACACACGCACCAACAGTACCACTTTAGTACTTGTTCCAGTACCAAATTGCAGTTGGAAAACATCCTTCTCCTGCATATGACAAGCAATAAGTAGAGAAAAAAAAAATTAGTTAGTGGGGGGAGGGGGGATGGGTGCTATGTTAGGATTCTTTAATTGATTTGACTGTTGTTTAACACATTTGAACTTTCCCTTTTTTTCAGTCCTCTTACCCTATGCGTGTCAATAGATGTAAGGAAATTCTAAACAAAGCTATTCACATGAAGGAATCTTTAGGAAAATTTATTGGAGATGCAACACGCCTTACAGATAAGCTATTAGAACTATGCAACAAACCGGTACTTACAAAAGTAAAAAAATTAATGCATGCAATAAGATTATTTAAAAATGTTATAAAACAGTTTCTTTTGATAACTTTCATTAGCTAATTCATTACATTACTGCAGTTTAACAGAAACTACAGGAATTTGTAAAAGATTTTTTTTTAACTTAATAAAAATTTTCCAAAAAAGAAGAAAATAGCTCTAAATTGAGCATATTGCAAAATATTTCAGTACATAATGGTTTACTGTCTTGTGCTTTCATGTATTATTCTTGCCCAGTAACTTCCATAGTGTTTTACTGTAAAAGTAGTCTGGTTGTATTTTCATGAACAAATGAATTTGATAATAAAGGTAAAACTAAATAAATTCTTTCATTATTCTGTATTTACATTCAGAGTGGAAAAATGCATATGCCATAAAGGCACTTTTGACCATTCCCATTTAATTTGAAATGTAACTTGCCATTTTTTTTATTCATAAACATTATTATGTTCATGAGTTAATGTGAAATAGCAGTAGTATTTTAAGTATTTATTGTTAACTTTTGAACAATTTTTTTGTTTTTCAAGGTTGATGGAAACAGCTCAACATTAAGCATGAATATTCATTTCAAAACACTTAAGAGATTAGTAGAAGAGCACACATTTAGTGAAATACTCATTCCCTTACAATCCGTAATGATACCAACTCTTCCTTCAATTCCTGGTACACATGCTAACCATGACCCTTTCCCTGGATGCTGGGCCTACATTGCAGGCTTTGATGATACGGTAAGCCTTGAGTTGGCACCTCACGTTACGCTTCTTGTTAAATGTAGCTGCAAATGTATCTTAGTTCCCTAGAAATGGAGGCATGAGTAGGAAACTTCATAATGACTTTTGTGGAAACTGAGTGGCTTCTGTGGTAACAACCTGAGACAGACATGGCTTCTTGGTACTTAAATTTTTGGCCTGAGGTTGATAACACTGTAGCACCATGGAAGTGCTAATGTGGTTGCTTGCAGTGATTTATTACAGTTTGACGCTTCATTTTTATATGATCTGATACAGGTGTTAATCCATTTAATTTTTTCCTTAGGTGGAAATTCTTGCCTCACTTCAAAAGCCAAAAAAGATCACCCTAAAAGGTTCAGATGGGAGATCTTACATTATGATGTGTAAGCCAAAAGATGATCTAAGAAAAGACTGTCGACTCATGGAATTCAACTCCCTTATTAATAAGGTTTGAGTTAGAGAATCAGATGCATTACAGTTACTGACCAGAACAAAATGCTCAATGTCTAGCAGAAAAACCCCACTTACCTTGAGATAAAACTTACTGGAAGAAAAGTAAACTCTTGCAAAATATCTTATTTCAGCTGAAATCAACAGCAATTGATAATCTGTAACTTCTTACGGACTTGTGAAAACAATAACAAAATATATAATTTTGCCAAAACAATTGCTTATTCCAGCAAAAATATACAGGAGAGTAAACAAATAACTGCAAACTTTCTGCTGCCATGCTTCATATTTCTTACTCAGGATTTTCTAACATTTTAAATGAGAAATAGATGAATTTATCTTTTCATACTAAAAGTGTTGCCATATTTATTTTAGTTATATTTTCTTCTCAGCAATATGCTCAAAAGGTACCATGTTTTAGTAGTTTTTTTAAGGTACCATGTTTTCCGTGAGGTTAAAGCAAATTATATAATCTCTGAAACACTAAAAAAACTATTTTAAATACTGCTTTTTACGGATTTAAGACATGTACAGATTATGCAGTTGGACTATTTTATTGCAGAATTCTCTTTTTCATTTACTTTGGAGAACGGATGAGCATTTTGCTTGCATTTGACCTACTTCAGACAGTGAAGCTTAGAATTCTAAATTCTAGATCGTGTGATTGGAAAATAGGTGTAGATCAAATGGTTAATGTTATTGATACGTTTTGATTCTATCTGTGTTATCTATTAATCTCATTTTTCTTTTGTGAATAGTGCTTAAGAAAAGATGCTGAGTCACGTAGGCGAGAACTCCATATTCGAACCTATGCAGTTATTCCATTAAATGATGAATGTGGCATAATTGAATGGGTGAACAATACTGCTGGTTTAAGAAATATCCTGATAAAACTTTATAAGGAGAAAGGTAAAGAAATATACTAGATTATAGTAATATTTGAATTTATTTTTTTCAAGGGCCTGTATCTTCATTAGTAAATGAGACAAACAGCAAGGATCAGACTAAATTCTAGGAAGGTGCAGTCACATGTATTTTTAACTAACTGCAATATATTATTATTCGTATGTGTGTTAGACTTTTAAATGGAAGAGACTGGTGCTTGTAGTAAACAAGTTCCTTAAGAGAACTGATAACACAATCACAATTAATACATTCTTTTATACAATGATGTAAATCATTTCAGCAGCAGTGCCAGCAGCATGGGAATGTATGTGTAGGACTCAGAGAAGAGACTCTGGACTTTTTCTTTCTTCATAGGGGAAAAGATCAGATTTCTTTTGAATTTCTTGTTAACAAGCAACTTTCTGGTCAGTGCAATAAAATCTTGGGGGAAAATTTCACGCATTACCTAGATGTGTGCAGACATCTGGAAGTTAGAAACTCCAAACATCTCAGTTGAATATAATGAATGGCTTTGGGGTGGGGTTTTTTATGTATGTGTGTTCCCCCCACTCCACGGCAATTGGTAAAACTGGTGGCTTGTTTTTCCTTTTCATTTCACATTATGTTTTTTTAATTTACTTTATAGTACCCCACCACCCACATGTTCTATGGGTTATTTTCCATTGGTTCATTTATTTTAAGTTCATGGAGATGTTTATCTTCTCTAAAATACTATATTGTAGTAGTATGTATAAGGCTTTATGTTTGGGGATTTCTTTTGTTTAATTGAGGTATCTATATGACTGGAAAAGAATTGCGTCAGCATATGCTTCCAAAGTCAGCACCTTTGTCTGAAAAGCTGAAAATGTTCACAGAAGTCCTTCTGCCTCGTCATCCTCCTCTCTTTCATGAATGGTTTCTTAGAACATTTCCTGATCCTACTTCATGGTGAGTGACTGGGACTGGGCTAGCTCAAGAATATCTACTTTGTGTATTTCACTAAACCTTAATGATACTACTGAGTAAAAACAGATCAGCCAAGGAAGTTACTCGGACATATCTGATTCTTCTTTCCGCAGGTACAACAGTAGGTCAGCCTATTGTCGTTCTGTTGCAGTTATGTCAATGGTAGGTTACATACTTGGTCTAGGAGACCGTCATGGTGAAAACATCCTGTTTGATTCCTTGACTGGTGAGTGTGTGCATGTGGATTTCAACTGCCTCTTCAATAAGGTGAGAAATGCCACTTGCTGAACTTGCTCTTTATTTTACATGCATATAAGTTATAAATTTCTACCGTCATGGGTTTTTCCCCTCCTTTTTTACTTTAACATATCTGTTGGATTATCTCTCTCACTCTGTTTATTGTTTATACCCAACAAGCAGTCTGGGATATATAAAGAGTATGTGATTGTTCTATGTACTGCATTAATGAAAGCCAGCTGTTTGATTTAGCCAATATCAGATAAGCTGCTGTGGATACACTGAAATACCCCAAATTTTAGTGTTTGTATTTTGTGACTCTCCTCTACCACTCTCCAAACAAAGCTGTAATTACTACATTCAGAATTCTGCTGCTGTGAAGAGCTTCTTAGTTTTTTCTCTCACAAATTCAACACAAATATTCCAAATAAATTCTGCTGTAAAAATAAACAGCAGAAATTGTGGCCAGTGGGATTTGGAGTTTTGATGTTTCTGTTGAAAGATGCTTTTGGTGTGGGACATGTGCCCTTTTAAATTCTGATAAATGAGGTAGAGATATTGTTAGTTTATTTCTCCAGCTTTCTTTTTAGTAAGCCTAAATGGTCCTACCTAACCCTTGGTTAAAAAAATAAATGTTTTTAAGCTAACTTGCATATTATAAAAGAAAAGTTAGCATTTTGCATACGACTACAGAGCAGAAGAGTATATTTAGAACAAAATTGTATACTCTGTATTAGTGTATTAAAACAGGGAAAAAGAGGTTATTTGGACATTGACATCCTTTATTCACTGTAATTTCCCTTTAGCAGCTGAGAAGGACTGTGATCTAAGCAAACATCTCGTCAGCTAAGAAACTGCCACTGACAAAGATGGGGAAAAACTAAAAACAATGCAAGTGTTGACCTTTACTTTAATAATGCTTAAAATGCTTAAGGCATACTCTTTTTTTTTTTTTTTTTTTTTTATNTTTTTTTTTTTTTTAAATCAATGTAAAGGGAGAAACTTTTGAAGTTCCGGAAATTGTTCCTTTTCGTCTCACTCACAACATGGTTAATGGAATGGGTCCAATGGGAACAGAAGGTCTGTTCCGAAGAGCTTGTGAAGTCACCATGAGGCTTATGCGTGATCAAAGGGAGCCTCTAATGAGGTACGGCAACTGGTTTTGCTACAAACTCTGAAAAAGCTGTCTGTAAACTCTGAAAAAGCTGTCTGTAGTCTAAACTTCTGAAACAGTAACTGCTTGTGAATATGCCACTTCCAGGACATGCCCATCATGCAGCTCAGTCGTACTATGACATGCAGTTTAATTAAAACAATATGAATACTCAGCAGTAACTTTAGACTCCTGGCAGTGTTCTTGTTTTGCAAATTAAGTGTATCTTATATATCTTATAAGTATCTTATTCTTTTTCTTTTTCATTTTTAACTTATTTAGTGTCTTAAAGACTTTTCTCCACGATCCTCTAGTGGAATGGAGTAAACCTGTTAAAGGGAATACAAAAGCACAGGTGAATGAAACTGGAGAAGTTGTCAATGAAAAGGTTAGTTGAAAACAAGCATAGCATAAGGTATTCAAATGTCCATTATAGTTGCAAGTTATATATTTGCTTTTTCTTTCATTTAAAATTATGTTTATTTCTTCTTGATTATCTCTGTGTTCATAATTCTTATGCATAAAGAGACTATTTTTATTGATAGAAAATGTACTAAAGAACCAAACAAAATAGAGACTGTAATTCTCGTATTAGTGCTACTAAATCAAGGACAACATCAACAGAAGCAATAGGATAAGTGAGGCTCCTGCTTCCCTTCACTCTGAGTGTTGCACAGCCCTCCAGATTTAGAGTGACGGTAACATCTGGAGTTCTTTCCATGAATATTTTTGTGCTTTTCATGAGTGAATGTTTACGTGCCTTGTTACATGTCAACAGTTCATTAAAATTAGGCTTTCTTATGTACTGTTTCTTTCGTAGCTGCTGATAAGCACTATATTGTTCGTCCAAAATATAGCTCGCACAACCTGTAATAATTATTTTCCTTCCCCTTTGCAAAAATTCTGATTTATCTCTTTTTGCTTTAAAAGGAATATTTAGTGAAAATAATTATGTGTAATAGCAGATAATACTTAGGGAGCACTAAGTAAACACGGCAACTAAGACAAGGACAGACCACAGTACTGAAGCTGTATTACAACAAAGAACTTGTCTGTGCTCCAATAGCTCAGTTAACCTCCTGGTCTTCAAACTCTTACTAACCAGGCTGTGCCTACCTAACCTTTCTTTCAGTTACAGGACCACCCACATAGAAGTATATGTTAACTGTTTTTTCTGGAGATGTGCCAATGTTATGCTTGAGCTTTAAAAGAAAACATGACAGTGTAATTAGTATGAACTAGCTACACTAGTGGGTCTCAGAACAGCTCACTTGGAGTTGCTTGGCACAGCCTGTTATTAGACGTCTTCGTTTTTCAGTTGCCTGTAATTTTGACCCTATAATTTTGGCCTACATTTTCGAGATTAGATATCTTTAATTTTATACATAATTGAAAGAAAAAGGCTGAAGAAATTTTGCATTCCTCTGAAAGGAATTGTATGAAATAAAGCTTTCTAGCATTTTGAAATACAGTTGCTTAGCTTTTTCAGTCTTCTCTGGTAAATTTTGTCTGTTAAAATGTAAGGCAAAAGTTATAACCTGTCCAATAATCTATCCATTTGAAAGAATGATGTTAAAAAGTGAGTATCCTTTATTTTCAGAGTAACTGGTATAGACGTCTGTGTTTTATATTAAATTAGCATTCAGATTTAAAACACATGCTAATGAATACTTTTTTATTTTTAGAAGTGAAACTTGATGGATAGTAGCAATACTCGTGGTTTTTTTTTTTCTTTGTTTCCAGGCCAAAACCCATGTCCTTGATATAGAACAACGGCTGCAAGGTGTCATTAAGACTAGAAACAGAATAAAAGGATTACCCTTATCCATTGAAGGGCATGTTCATTACCTTATTCAAGAAGCAAGTGATGACAACCTGCTCTGCCAGATGTATATGGGCTGGGCTCCATATATGTGAGATGTGTTCACTTTGGAACAATACTGTTTACACACCATGTAGCTATAATATTCTCGAGAGGGTATTAATCAGTGATCACTGGTTACTTTTGTTGATTTCTGATTGTAAGCAGTAGAACAGTCATGTGATCAATCCGAAATCTCTGTAAAATGTACAATATGCTTGCAAGTATGTTATGAATACACTTGCAGGTGTGTAAGGTGTTACAACTCGTGTTTTGTATATATATAGAAAGCAGTACATAGGAACTGCTGAAAAACTAGACTGGGCAAGTCTGCAAGTTTCTCACGTACATAACTACTCTCTGAAAAATTTTCACATGTTGAAAGAATACATGCTAACTTTATCAGTACTGTGCATTTTTGTAAAGATTTTTCTCATTCAGCTTACTTGTAGATTAGAAAATCTGACATTAAAGTTTTATATTCATGTAAAATGTTTTTTTCAACTTTTTCTACTCATGGTCAGAAGGGTTTCTAAAAATAATTAGTATTTCTTTTTAGCAGTAGTCCTTGACTTTCGGGTTTCATTTGACTTTCTTCCATGTGACCTGGCTATGTCTGGAAAAGGGTTTGGGATCTTCAGTCTTATCATGAAGAAACTGGTGAAGCGTTACAAGGTTTTAGGAGTTTCATGAGACGCTTTGCAGAGTAAATCTAATAGAGGTTTACAAGTGGTTATAGGGGTTTGGTTTCTCTGGGAAGCTACCCAGTAATGTTCCAAAAGCGTTGTCACTGTGTCCTAACTTTGAAGCTTTTCCCAAGTGAGGTCTCTGGAACCTGCGTTCCCTTTCACAGGCCCTCGTCACACCTCACCGAGCCTCACCGGCAGCTGCAGCGCCAGGTGCCGCCCAGGCAGTTACCCAGTTACCCGACCCGGCCGAGGGCACGGAGCTGCGGTGCGCGCTGCCCGGGCCAGGGGCCAGCGGCGGCGCCNGTGAGCCGGGAGCGGGGCGCCGCTGCCTGCCAAGGGCCTGCCCCTGGGCGGGCGGGGGGGTGTCCTGACTGGCCCCGCGGAGCGGGCCTGGTCCCGGGCGGGCTTGCCGGGCCGGAGCCGAGGCAGGCTCCCCCCGCAGAAGGCTGGGGGATGGCGGCGTGTGGCTGCTGGGGAGCGGACCAGACTTTCGGAGCCCCCGGGAAAGCCCGGCGTCCGGCGCCCCACGGCCGGGCTCCCGCCTCTCCCTCTCTTTTCCCCGGCCCGGCCGGAGCCCCGTGGTGCTTCCCCGGCACCCCGCACCTCCGCGGGCAGCGGGCGGGCGGACGGAGCTTCTTCCGTACTGGGCTCGGGAGAAGTTGCTGCTGCTGCCGAGGAATGGCACAGTAATGACGAGGGACAGGTTTTACAGCTCTGCTACGGCTCCTCCTCGTAGTTAAACTGTCCGCGGCGGACAGTTTATGTTGGTAGCAAAAACGAGAAGTAAGTTAAAGCCTGGAAAACGAAAGCTGTAAATAATGCTTTTAACTGTTAGGCAAAAAAAAGTCTTGTTTTCAGAGAAATCATGTTTGGCACCTGTTGGTCGCAAGCTCTTAACATTTTGTTATTATTTTCAACTGGCATTATGGATGTGGTTTTATAGGCTGAATAAGGACGTTCTGAGATGAACTGGGTGATGGTCGAAGGCGTCTTTGAGTGTTAATATGTTTTTCCTAAACAGATAACATTTTAAAAGATTAAATAGCTGTTGCATCCATGTATCTAAGATGCTCTGCTCAAGTGATTCCCAACCTGTATGCTCTACCCTTCCTTCTATTTTCAAAGTTTAGGTCTTTGCTTATGACTCATTGGATTTCCCTACAATGTCTTCTATTGTTGGTGTAGTAAAGCAGCAGCAGTGTGTGCTGGCTTTTTTAGCTGTTCTGTTAAAAGCCTGGGCTGCTCCCTGAAATTAGTGGCAGCTGAAGTTCTGTTGGAGAAGGGTGCACTGTGGCAGCCGAGGGAGTCAGCATGTGTCTGCTCCAACCGGGGGTAGCACCTATGGTGCTTTCTGAAAGAGGCTTTTAAGATAAACAGAAAGCACAACTCAACCTCCTATGCTAGTGCTAATGTCATTCTCTGATTAGACTTTCTGAAGACTAGATGATGTTGTTAATTTATGTGCAATATTTACTCTGTATAAAAGAAAAAAGAAAATGTCTAGATTGTTATCCTGATATTAAGCTTCAACAGTAGCATGTATCCCCGCTCTTCTCTCTGACAGACCACTTGAATGTACAAACTGACACACGCTAATATCTAGATTAGCATTTTGTTTGCTATTAAAGGAAAAAAAACTACTCAGAATAAAAGGCAATTCTTATATAAAACACATTATTTTTAAATCATACTACAGCTGTGCTTCTTAAAGGGTCATCTGTTTTCCATCTATATGTTGCTTTCATACAAAAGCTTTAGTTTTCATCTCTTTAGAATACTGCCTGTGCAATGGCCTGCTCTCTTCTTAACTGAAAGTTGGTGCGTGTGTGGATGATGAGGTGTTTGAGCATGTTAAGAGCAGTTTGGTTACTGAATTTAACTGTACTGCAGATCGTTATGCACAGGAGGAGACTAAGTATTGCGGGTGACTGTAGATCCTTCCCAGTTCTGCCTCTTGCTTCTTCTCTTTATCCTTCCTTTTTCTGAAACAGAGTTATTTTTCTCTTATATCTGGATGATAAATACAAGTCCAGCAACATGCCTTTCAAAATTATATAAAGATACATCAGTAGTAGTACTACAGAAAATCACAAAAAGTTAGCAGTGCCTTTTTCCAGTTGTAATGGCGAGAGCACTTTTATGAACAGTCACATTGGTGGATTAAAGAATAGCTGGTTTTACTGCAAATTGCTCTTGTGCATGTTTGGTAGTTTTTGGCAACAAAACGATAGATAACAGCCCATTTGCTTCGTATGTTTAGCAGATTTTGTGCTCTATATGTTGCTTATGTACATTCAGAGGAGGGTTTATTCCTTTAAAAAAAAGTTTGACTGCTACAGATAAGGCTCTTAGGAGAACTGAGAACTAGAGGAAAAAAATACATTTGGAAAGCGTGGGAAAGAACTTGATATTATCGTTGATAACTCTACTGCTTTCAGTGATAACTGCCGCTCTCTATGCCTGCGGATGGCTTTTAACATAGTTAAAGAGGCAGCATGCAGTGGTCATGGTAGGAACTGGTTAACATGGGGAGAGCCCTAAAGCTTCTTAAGCTGGCTGTGCTTTTGAAATACAGCTGAAAACTGCATGCTCCGTTTTGTAGCTTTTATTTTTTGTAGTGCAGCTATACAAGATTTAATCAGTGAAATGTGTGGGGTTGTAAAAGAAAAAAACCTGTCTCTTCCTGAAAAGCATGATTTTCATTTCCTTTTCCCTCATACAACATAGAAGATTGGCTGAGCACACCGGACAGAAGTCCTGAAGTACCAGACACAATCAGGATAGGACAGGAATCTGTTCAGCTGACTTTGCTCACTGGGAAAATCATAATAACGGATTGCAGGTGCAGACAAACATGTAACCAGTCAATATATTCTTAGCCCATTGGCGAGAGTAGGTTCTGAGGAGTTCTTCCCACCTCAGCTTGTTTCTGGAGTTCATTAGTCTCAGCTGTGCCTTGGGCAGTGACTGCATTGCTCCAGCTGCCACCAAATTGGTACTAACTGTGGCTTTTATAGATTCCAGAATTTGACAACTTATACCTGGACATGAATGGCATTATACATCAGTGTTCACATCCAAATGATGATGATGTTCACTTCAGAATCTCAGAAGATAAGATTTTTGCTGATATTTTTCACTATTTGGAGGTACTGTATCGTATTATTAAACCAAGGAAGGTTTTCTTCATGGCAGTTGATGGAGTAGCTCCAAGAGCAAAAATGAATCAGCAGCGTGGGAGACGTTTTAGGTGAGAATATTTGTTCTTGCTCTGTCTTTAAGGTAGTAAACATTTTTTAAAAACATTTACTTAAATGTATGCAATAAAAAGTAAAATATACTTTGACAATAGCTTTAATTTTTAGTTATATGAGGGTAACTACCTGTAAAATGTTAATATGTAAAATCATTATTCCAAAAAGTAGAGTTCACGTGTTACTGAAATTTTTCTCTGTGCGTGTGGGACTTGAGGGCACGGGTAGCTTTTTTTCTATGAAATTATCTGTGAAATAAATCTGCAGTGGAGCTCTTACAGGTGTCTCCAGTGGCTTCATAACCCATGAGAGTCTTAGGTGTATCTAGAATTGGCATTCACAAATACCAGTTTGGTAACTATAATGGAATGTTCTTTGACAGCGATAGAAGAAATTAAGTTTCTAATGAAACTCTGGTTTTCTGTTGATATCAGTTAGCAAGCTAGCCCAAATACAGAGCTGCAAGTAGATTTCACAGTGTTAAGAATTATATTAATGTTTTGGGAGATGTGGGTTTTTTAAAGCCTGCTGTAAGGAAAGAAAGCCAGTGGTCAGACAGTGCAGGGATAGTGAGTGAAATGTCACAGAAACAAACTGGGAGAAAGGGACAAGAGGAAATATTTTCAAGCGAACGGGTTTTTTTCTGTGTTTGGTTTTTGGTTGTTGGGTTTTTTTAAGGAAAAAATGAGGTTGAGAAGAAGAGGAGATTAGGAAAGAGTTCTAAATAGAAAATTGGAGTAGAATTGAGAGATGGACAAAAATCTAAGACATTGATGGCTTCTTTTTCTCTGGTCTGTGGCTTCTCTTTTTCTGGCTGAAAAGTCTCTATGAAATCCTTGGCCAAGAAAGGCTAGGATGGTGTTTGCTTGTTTCTCCATTACTAGTGATGATAAATTGTTAGTTCACCCCTCCTACCCTCATGGTATTCCAAACTTGCTGCTTTAACTACATTACCATTATTGTTCTGGGATGGTATTTTCAGATGTTTAGATACCGAGTATTCCTACTGTTTCAACATTAATTTGCTTTCACTGTGATTAGCCATTGAATGATCATCTTGGTAATCTAAATATTAACTATATCTGAGTAATGACTACTTATCTTCATTACTAGGAGGGAAAAAGGTATTTTTAAGCCTTCCAGTTCCATCAGAAATAAGTTCAAACTCTATTCAGGAGTTAAATTTCTCCCTCCTGTCCTTTTTTATTTTTTTTTTTTTAAGAAAAACACCACTCTTTAAAAAATCAACTCTATATTTTGTCAGTAAAGCTATACTTAAATATTAATATTTGAATACGATGATTCTTTCTCTACTGCCTCTCTCAAACCCTGTTTTGTTTTAGATCAGCAAAAGAGGCAGAGGACAAAATAAAAAAGGCATTAGAAAAGGGAGAAACGCTCCCTACAGAAGCCAGATTTGACTCCAACTGTATTACACCAGGTAAGAAAATGTGTTAGTTATTTGAATTTAAATTGTTTAGTTGTCTTGTTTTGACTCTATATTTTGGTAGTTTTCCTATCCTAAAGCATTTTTTAAAATTAGAGGACAGAATTGATAAATGCTCAAGTAAGTTGAAAACAGAAGTTTTAGTAAGGTTGGAATACTGTTTCATTTTAAATTTTTTTTTAGATTGCTACAGAAAAAAAGAAAACTCGTGGGGAAATAACAGCTATCCCCTTGGATCTCTTACAGAATTTTTCTTTGTTGTCTTTTTCATTAGTAGTTTTGATATGTAACTGTAATTTTGAATGACTGGTAGAAAGCTTTGTCTTTAACTTAGATTTCTGTTTTCAGGAACTGAATTCATGGCCAGATTGCACGAACATCTTAAGTATTTTGTAAATATGAAGATTTCCACAGACAAATCCTGGCAAGGAGTAACAGTCTACTTATCAGGCCATGAGGTCATTGTATTTTGTTAGTATTTTATTTTAAATAAATTTTTATTTTNNNNTTATAGAAAAATACTTATTTATTAATTTGAGGTGGTTTTTTGTGCAGACTCCAGGGGAAGGTGAGCATAAAATTATGGAGTTCATCAGATCAGAAAAAGCAAAGCCCCATCATGATCCAAACACAAGACACTGTCTCTATGGCTTAGATGCTGACTTGGTATGTGCAATTACAATAATACAAACAACATAAGTTTATAAAGTGTGTATGTTTTCGTTGTCTTCCTAAATGCATAGGGTTCTAAAATGTTATTAAATAAGCATGTAATTTTGTATTCCTTCAAACTTTTGAATTTGTAGTGAAACAGAACTGCAACATTTCTTTATACTGCTCAAATCTTGAGTAACAGTTAAAAAAAAATAATGAAGTAAGACCTTTCTAATATCTCTTTGTAATAGATTATGCTGGGATTAACAAGTCATGAGGCACACTTTGCGCTCTTAAGAGAAGAAGTCAGATTTGGTGGTAAAAAATCTCAAAGGTGAACTGATTTAACTTTACTCTTATTTTATATACGATGAAATTAAGTCCAAACAGTACTAGGTGACTAAAACAGGGGTTTTTTTATTCATTGCATACTATATAAAGTCCTAGTTTACTTTTGTATTGGAAAATACATGAAATTAGAGAAATCAGCGTGTTAAATGGTGCATTTGAACCTGTTTACATGAGAAAAAGTATGCTGTCAGGGCAGCTCATTAAAAAAAAATTAAAAATCCTTAGGGCTTTGGTATGTCGTGCTGCTTTCTTCATATTATGCATACTGACATTCTTTCCATAATTATCTTACACAGATACTAACTTTTTAAAATTTATTTATATATCTGAGGTGGTGTGAAAGAACAATATGATAAACATCAGAAATTAGTATTCTTTTCATAGTCTCCCACAGTCAACTTCTCACTAATACTCATTCTGTTGATAGTGTTGGCATGTAACATTGTAACATTTTGAATGACCTCAAGTCTAATCAAAGAAAAAATGTTGGGTTTCCCTTTTTTAAAAATAATAGAAAAGAAAGGTACGACAACTTTTTGAGGAATTCAGTAAATAAAGTATTAAATCAATAGGCTAGGGGTCATTCTCCCCCAAGCATCATTCCATATTTGGCTCCTGTTGTAATTTCTGGATAATATTGCTCATTAGAGGAATTTGCTTCTGGAAGTTGCAGGAGTTGCTTTCTGTCAATATTGTCACTTTTATTAATACTTACAGTGGGAAAATTGAAAATGCTAAAACTGCATACAAATTCATATCTGTCAGCAGTTTCCTGATTGAGAGAAATTACTTGTTTTATCCAGATTTTCAAGTCCAGGGCAATGAAAAATAAGGGACAAAATGTCTCTACAGTATTAGAGCGTCAGCCTGGATTTGCCGAAGTACTTTAATACCAATATGAAAATTACCTTTAAAAAGTGACAGAATTGTGTCTGAAGTTCTGTGCAGCAAAGTGTAGCTCAGAGTTTGTCTTGGTAGTTGTCATATACGCTTGCATATTACACACATCTTCCTCTAGTAGATTTTGGCCAAAATCTACTCTGTGTGTGTATGTATGAATAGAGGGATGTTTATGCTGGTTTGTCATTGGAGGTGGTCCCAGCCTAGTTACAGTATCTACAAGGTGAAATAGTCCTTTAAGAATTTAACGTACATCAGTCTTAGCTCATTAATCTTTTGATATATGTATTAACTGATTTTGGTGTAATGTTGGCTTAGGTATTAAGTAGTTTTAGTGAAAAGAGGAAAAGAAGGCAGAATGTATGTTGACTAATTTATGCCATAAAAAACCAGTATGTTGTCTGTTTTTGCTGTAGTACTAAATGTTGAAGTCGCTAGGTAATGCATACAGAGCACATTTTCCAGTTGAGCATATTCTTTTCTTACAAGAAGCATTTCAGATGACTGCAAATGTAACCCAGCCAGTTTAGACATGAGTCTGTGTACTTTGTATGTGCTCGGAATAGTTCTAAAATACCTTAAAATATATTGGATTTGTTGGTGCAAAGTTAGGTTAGGTTGTCTGTTTTTTGGACAATGGGATAATTGCTTAGGAAGCACATAATGCAACATGGAAAGCCCTGCTTTCTCCAAGCTAGCTGTTTTTCGTACAGTGCAGTCATATCT
>VXBO01005654.1:2212-15087 GCA_013400135.1 Rhinoptilus africanus | reverse complement strand
CTAAGGAGCCCCGTTATGCCCCCGTCTCTTCCAAGTCTAGTGCCAGCATGCCGCTTTCAGGCTTTTTGTTAGCAACCCTGGATCTATTCCCATCCCCCTTCAAACCTAGTTTAAAGCTCTGTCATTGAGCCCCGCCAACTCCTGCCCTATATCTGAATCTACACTCATTTCCTTTGGAGTTGGTATGTATTGTCCAAAGTAACAGTGAAAGCAGTTTTAGCCAATTATTGATGACAAAAACCTATGAAATTCTCGTTGATAACACTAAAATTTACACTCAGTAAATCATATTTATACCAGCAAAGGTATTTACTCTGTTTTCTTGGTGTTACTGTCATCTTCTACTTAAACATTTTTAAGTTCAAATCAAGAATAATGTCTTCATGCTGATATAAAACTTTCAGTTAATAAAGATTCCATAACACAAAGGGTCATTTATTAAACTATTTATGGTGAATGACATTTAAAATTTCATTCTCAGAAATTCATGGGCACTTTTTCTATGACTGTGTATCATTATACAATAACAAATGTATAGAAATGTCACATTACTGAATAACCTTGTTTCCTGAATAATTGAGTTCTCAGGTTTTTTTTTTTTTCACCTTAGAAAAGTATTTTTACTTGAAATAATGAATTCAACTGGTTGTTATTTTCTCTGACACTCAGACGTGAGTTTCAAAAAATCACATTCATAGGAAATATTTTACTTCTTCCTGAGACCTGTATCTGCTCAGTAAATTCATAAAGAAAGATTTATCAAGGTCTGGGCAGTATTTAACTTGGAAATGTACACTTATTAAACCAGAGATATCTTTCCATTTATCTTTAATTTTCACTACTTAGGATGAGACATTTATTTCTTCCAAAATTTCTTCAATATATGAAAAATACTGCTTCTATTTCAAATAAAAATTATACACCTTTACCATTATTGCTATCACAGCTCTGCCTACCAGAAAGATTAGGTTCTAATGGACCACTGTCTTCTCCAGCTTGCCCCAAGAGCTTTCAATGGGTTCAGTTTCACACTGATTGGGGAAAAAAATGTCAACGAATTATGCCTTTACATTTTTTTGTTTGTCTGCAGTGAACTGAGGATATAATAAAGGGAACTGTTATCTTAACCACTGGGAAAGCAAAATGTACTGTACCTGGGGCGGAATTTGTGAAATTCCATACCCAGGACATAGTTAGAGAGGAATTTGTCTCCTCAAGGCGTTTAAGTTAATATTATACCTTTGTGTCACAAAATTACTGATATTCAGCAGCAGCACTGTAGCAAGTTCAGTAAATATTTTCCTGATTTATCACAGGGTTCTTTCATTCATTCCTTCCCTTCTCTCATATTTAGATATAGCAGCATATCTCAGACAACATACTTTCTTTTGCCTCAGAGAAAACTGTTCTACATATGAAAAGTTGGTTCTGGCACGTTTGCACTTTGCTGATATGAATCTTCCCTGCAGTCCAACCTGAAGGCTTAAAAATACTGTGTATAATAAATGCTTCTCCCTGAACCTATGTAATAGACAAATCCAATCAATATGGAGCAAGAATAACCTGAGGTGTTACAAATAGGAAGATGGCATAAGGAAATATAGAGTATAAAAGAACATCTTTTGCGAAATAAAAATAGAGAATGAAAAAAGTAGAAGATTGTCTCAGAACCAGGGCAGAACTGCAGATACAAATAATAAATGTTGACATATATTTATAGCACTCTTAGAACTAGTGATCTGCTGGAATGGGAAATACAGCCTATAAGATAGGAGACATATATAGAAAACATGAGTTCTTGGGCGGTCTGTGGATGTTTTTGTTCTACTGAAAATCATTTTTCTAATTATAAGTTTAAGCTTTCCTTTTCTTGACAGGGTTGGTCAGCACAGGTAAGTTACCTAGCGTATGACAGGACAGCTAGAGATTCACAAACCATTTGTGTTCTCTAATCTTTGGGTCAAATTCTGAGCTGTAACACATGAGCACTTCATTTAGCTCTAGAATAGCTGTAAATATTCTGCCATCCATGGATTTTCCAACCATTTTGTATTGGAGTAATCAGGAAACAGAAGAGTTCATTTGGAAAGTTATGACTTTTCAGAAAGTCCTTTTCACCAAGGGAATTCTTGCTAGTGACTAAGTAGGCTACACTGGAGTCAGTTTTTGTTAAGTGCATCAATCTATCTATAGTTCCAACAGAATAACTGCCAAACAAATCACTACTGTATTGGTAATTCATGCTAAGGATTTTATATTATTGTGGAGATATAAACTAACAGTAGGACTACAATGGGGCAACCAGCTCAGCTCTTGTCTTAGAAATGTCTTACAGATATCTAATATCTTGCTGCATGGCAGATAGCTATTAGTAGCAGAACCATTAATCTAGGAATATGGATGCTTACGTTTTATATAAGCTTTGCTATTGAACTTTTATATATCTCATTTCACATTCTCCCAATAATAAAATTGAGACTGTAGAATTAAAAAGGCTATAAAAGACTAAAGTGTTATTTTAGTCATTGCGAGGGGTAGTAATTTTACATATCCTTAATTAACAAGGATTGCTGTCCCATTGGTATGATGTCATCTTGTTAGCAGAATTCTAAAGTAAGAGATACAGCTCTACATATAGGAACTTACCAGCTACTCAAAAATTCCCTTGATATCTAATACGAAGATGATTTTGAATAATCAGTTCTCTGTTTTAATTTTAATCTTTACAATATATGGAGAATAAAACAGTAAAAAGAGTTTGACAGAGCACAGGCAAAACAAGGTTGTCCACTTTCTGTGTGCTTTCCATGTGGTACTGTGGCGAAGACATACAAACCATGGCAAGCCTGGTAAACCACCAATTTTTAGTGTTTTTCAGGTCATTCACCTCAGGAGGATTCACAGAGCAGGGGATAAACTTGGATGTCAACACCAAACATTGCTTTTCAAAAGAGAATCCTGGAATTACAGGATCACAGAATGGTTAAGGTTGGAAGGGACTTCTGGAAGTCATCACCTGCTCTAACAGGGCCATCTGAATTCAGTTGGACAGTACTGTGTCCAGAAGTCTTTTGGACAACTCCAAAGGTGGAAACCCTACTACCTAATCTAGTGCCCAGTCACCCTTACAGTACAAAAATGTGCAAAGGAGTACCTCCTGTGTTTCAGTTTATGCCCATTGTCTCTGGTCTTGCCACTAGGCATCACTGAAAAGAGCCTGGATCTATCTGCCTTATACCCTCCTTGNCTCCTTGCAGATATCTATATATTTTTATATAAATACATATATATACACTTACACAACCTTCTCTTTTCCAGGCTGAACACTTCTGGCTCTTACAGCCCTTCCTTATGTGGCAGATTTTCCAGTGTCTTAATCATCTTCCTGGCTTTTTGTCAGACTCTTTTTCTAATGCAACCCAGGATATGATTAGCCTTCTTTGCTGCAAGTGCACTTTTCTGCTCATGTTCAACTTCATGTCCACCAGGGCCCCACCAGGTTCTTTTTTAATGAAATGCTTGCCAGCTAGGTGATCTCCAACATATTTTGGTGCCTGGGTTTTTCCCCCCCAGGCGCAGGACTTCGGGTTTCCTCTTGTTGAACCTCANAACAGTAAAAAGAGTTTGACAGAGCACAGGCAAAACAAGGTTGTCCACTTTCTGTGTGCTTTCCATGTGGTACTGTGGCGAAGACATACAAACCATGGCAAGCCTGGTAAACCACCAATTTTTAGTGTTTTTCAGGTCATTCACCTCAGGAGGATTCACAGAGCAGGGGATAAACTTGGATGTCAACACCAAACATTGCTTTTCAAAAGAGAATCCTGGAATTACAGGATCACAGAATGGTTAAGGTTGGAAGGGACTTCTGGAAGTCATCACCTGCTCTAACAGGGCCATCTGAATTCAGTTGGACAGTACTGTGTCCAGAAGTCTTTTGGACAACTCCAAAGGTGGAAACCCTACTACCTAATCTAGTGCCCAGTCACCCTTACAGTACAAAAATGTGCAAAGGAGTACCTCCTGTGTTTCAGTTTATGCCCATTGTCTCTGGTCTTGCCACTAGGCATCACTGAAAAGAGCCTGGATCTATCTGCCTTATACCCTCCTTGCAGATATCTATATATTTTTATATAAATACATATATATACACTTACACAACCTTCTCTTTTCCAGGCTGAACACTTCTGGCTCTTACAGCCCTTCCTTATGTGGCAGATTTTCCAGTGTCTTAATCATCTTCCTGGCTTTTTGTCAGACTCTTTTTCTAATGCAACCCAGGATATGATTAGCCTTCTTTGCTGCAAGTGCACTTTTCTGCTCATGTTCAACTTCATGTCCACCAGGGCCCCACCAGGTTCTTTTTTAATGAAATGCTTGCCAGCTAGGTGATCTCCAACATATTTTGGTGCCTGGGTTTTTCCCCCCCAGGCGCAGGACTTCGGGTTTCCTCTTGTTGAACCTCATGAGATTCCTGTCAGCCCATTTCTCCAGCATGTTGAGGTCCCTCTGTACAGTAGCATGACCCTCTGGCTTATCAGTCAGTGCTCCCAGTTTTGTGTCATCGGCTAACTTGCTGACAATACATTCCACCCTAATCGTTAATGAAGATGTAGTGCTGAGGGACATGGCTTAGTGGTAACTTGGCAGTATTAGGTTAACAGTTGGGCTTGATAACCTTAATGGTCTCTTACAAAAAAAATGATTCTATGATTCTATGTTGAAAATAACTGGACCCAGTATTGACCCTCTGCTAGTTACTAGGCTCCAGCTAGAATTTATGCCACTGATCACCACCCTCTTGGTCCAGCCATTCAGCCAATTTTCAATCCATCTCGCTGTCTGATCATTCCTTCAACAGCTTCATTATAAGGATCTTGTAAGAGACAGTGTCAAAGGCCTTATTGAAATCCAGATAGACAATATCCACTGCTCTCCCTTCATCTACCAGACCAGTCATTTCACCATTGAAGTTTAAGTTGGTCAAGCATGACTTCCCCCCAGTGAAGCCATGCTGGCAGCTTTTGATGATTTTCTTGTCCTCAATGTGCCTGAAAGTGGTTTCCAGGGTTAGCTGTTCCATCAAAATGAAAAGATTATTTCTTTGTGCTACTTGGACTGTCTCCACATCTTATCACATGTTTACATTTTTCTTCTATGTTAGTAAAATCCTTGTGAAGTGAGGTCTAGGTGGCTAGGACTAGTGCTGCTGTGATAAGGATTAACATATCCTTTAATTACAATTTCTGTCAGAGGGTAGTGGATTTCTGAAAGGGCTGAAACATCCCAAGAAGTTTGCTCTTGCAAAACCCTTACGAAAACCCTGGGGTTTTTTTTGTATTCTTGAAAGAGTGCTTTGCACCAAGAATTATTCTTTTTTTTTTATTAGAAAAAAAAAAAAAAGAAAAATAAAGCGGTTGTATCTGGCTGGAAAAAAATACTGGAGTTTAAGTTTTTCATATGATCTGTATCCAGAAAATTTGAGTTATAACTTATCTCTGATATTAACAGCACTTTTTTTCTGTTTGTTCACTATTTCTCCTTTTCTTCTTGAAATAAATCTATTTTCTTAGCATTTTTGGAGCCTGATTTTTGTACTACAGCAAAGGAAGACAGATAAAATGAGAAGTTTCTAGGATTGCACTTCACTGAATCACAAAATGGTTGGAAGGGACCTCTGGAGATCTAGTCCAACCTCCCTGCCAGAGCAGGGCCACCTTAAAACAGGTTGCACAGGAACCCATCCAGGTGGGTTGTGAGTGTCTCCAGAGACGGAGACTCCACCACCTCCCTGGGCAGCCTGTGCCAGTGCTCTGCCACCCTCAAGGGAAAGAAGTTCCTTCTCATGCTTAGGTGGAACTTCCTATGTTCAAGTTTGTGCCCATTACCATTCATCACCTAGGAAGAGCTGCATATAGCTAGCCAACTAATTTGTTTGCTTCAAAGGACATGAATGAGCTGCAAATGACCAAATGTTTCATGTGTTAGTCATACAAATAGCAGTTTGCATCTCCTCACTGCTCTTCTGTTGCTCCACAGTGGTCTTCAGCCTAAGTTATGTACCTTGCCTACAGGATTCTGCAACTATAAGGGATAGTTATTTTAATACATTCTTCTAAAAATCAGTATTTGTTAATTTATATTTTTTTCTCTCCTTCCTTTTCCCCTGCCTGTGTGAGAAATGTTAAAAATAATAATTTTGAGATGCACCTGGACTATACTTTGCTTTCCACTCACTATACTAACACCAGGCTCCCAAGAATTCACACCTTATTCAGTAACAGCATGAGGAGAAAATAAGCAAGCTCAAAGACGAAGAATTTTGGATAAAAATTAAAGGAAATTATCAGGAAAAATATATATGCCTGGAGAATGAAAAAAAAACTGAGCAAACTCTTTCTGTCAATCCACTTTCAAGCTGCCAACAGATATCTGCCAAATTCATATAAGATGTAAACATAAAAGGAAAAAAATCCCAGACTCTATTGCTGAAACATAATCTCAGGCTAACACTAGATAATACATCTCCTGTCACTTTTTGTTATTGGGAAGGTCCTGGAGAGGAATAAGAATGCATGTACTCTCAAAATTACTCTAGCTTTCACCCTGTAAATATAATTGTCTCCTACACTGCATCTTCCATACAATTGAACACTGAGTGTTATGCATGTTAGATTTTCAGCATAGGGTTTGGGGCTTTTTTAATATTTTGTAGAGCTAATTCTTTTTTTTTTTTTTTTTCCTTGCAGTCATCTTCATAAGTGCATGAAAAACCTGCATCAAACATTTCAGAAAAGGAAATTTTTTACAGCAGCTATTCAATAATATTGTAGGTAACGGTGAAAAGCGATATAAACTTTCAGCTGTGTATGGCAATGATGCCATCAAAAGACTTTAACAGCAGAAATTGTAATGCCTATTTTTCCCTTAGAAGGAAAAGGAAGAGGTAATATGACTATGTTATGTTAAAAAAAATCAAACCAAACAAATACAAAGGCTATCCCAGCATAAACAGCATTAAGTGACAGGAAAACATCCTTAAGCCTCTATGAATAAGTGCTATGTGTCCTGATAAGCGAGCTGCTGAAAACAGAACTTCTTTTAAATGCCTTGACCCTAGGACCACTGAGCAGCAGAGGGTTCAGTGAAGAACAAGGGAGCAAGTGAAGCGTTTAACACATCAACATCTCGCAAGCTTTTACTTTTCATTATGCCGAATTTTGACCCAGAAGTAGATTTGAAAGAAACCTGAAATAGAAGTGAAAAATCTTTATTCTGGTCTCTGCTTCTGGAATGAATGGCAGAAAGTGAGAGACAAGACTTTGTTTAATGATACTAAAGGGAAGCATTTTGACTTAGGATAAAGCTAAGGTAAACTGTCTTGCTGATTATCATGATCCTGGAGAAAGCAGTTGTGCCTTTGCCTTTTCTTCCCTAGATAGATATTGGACAGACATGGAACCTGGTTGAGAAAGAAGGTTTTCTCTTCACACGACTCAAGTATTACTGTGCCCTCTTAGATGCCTGTAAAATTAAGCCAACAATGTTTAACAATTGCTCCTCACTTATTTGACAGCCTAGAATTCTTATTAGAAAGTCTCAACAAGATTACAAGAAAAGTATGTCCCAATACAGGAAAGGACCAGAGATATTTCTTCCAGCACACCAGCTGAAGCAGTGAACTCTTGCACTTTTTTTTCTTTTTTCCAAAAGACTATCACTTTAGTCATTATTAATTTATTACTCATTTTTGTTTATTTTAATTGTTTGAAAAAAAAGCCCACAATTCTAAGAATGATAGAGTGTCAGAGTCACAGAATGCTAGGGGTTGGAAGAGACCTTCAAAGATCACATAGTCCAAACCCCTGCCAAAGCAGGTTCGCCTAGAGCAGACTGGACAAGAACTTGTCCAGGTGGGTTTTGAATATCTCCAGAGATGGAGACTCCACAGTCCCTCTGGGCAGCCTGTTTCAGTGCTCTGGCACCTTCAAAGGAAATAATTTTTTCCTCATGTTGAGATGGAATTTCCTGTGTACCAGTTTGTGTCCCTTGGCCCTTGTCCTGTCACCAGGCACCACTGAAAATAGTCTGGCCCCATATTCTTGACACCCACCTCTTTGATATTTATAAGCATTGATGACATCCCCCCTCGGTCTTCTCTTCTCAGGATAAACAGAACCAGGTCTCTCAGCCTCTCCTCCTGAGTGAGGTGCCCCATTCCCTTGATCATCTTTGTAGCCCTCCACTGGATTCTCTCCTATAGTTCCCTTCTGTCTTCAACTGGAGAGCCCAGAACTGGACACAATACTGCAGATGCGGCATCACCAGGGCAGAGTAGAGGCGGAGATGACCTCCCTCGACCTACTGGCCATGCTCTTTTTAATGTACTCCTGGAGGCCATCGGCCTTCTTGGCCATAAGGGGACATTGCTGGCTCATGGTCATCCTGTTGTCCACCAGGACTCACAGATCTTCCTCTGCAGAGCTGCTTTCCACGATCAACCCCTAACCCATAATGGTTCATGCAATTTTTCCTTCCTAAAGGAAGCTATGTCTTCTTTTACCTTATTCTGGTCCTTCCTTGATCACTCACATTCATCATCTCTATTTTTAAACCTCTTTCTAAATGTCTCTCTTTTTCCTTCCACGTGGCAGTTTCCAGTTTACTGTTTGTGGTAACTGGTTCCATTTAGAATATACAATCATGGAAAGAGATGAGCCTATGAGTTTATCTGTGCTACTGCTTTAGTTCAGCTCTGATGTGTGCTTTTGAAATGCATCTCCCACTTGTTACCATGTTTAGTTCTCAGCACAGAGCAGTTTGTTTCAGAGGTGCAAACTGGATTTCTTTTTGTTAAACCTGAAGTAGAAGGTGTGTTCTAACTCATCAGCTGTGTTTGCAGATTTCCAAGGTATCGCAAATTTCTGTGAAAGTACACCAAATCTCAGAAAAAAATTGCTACTCTTTTGGATATCGTATCAGAACTGTTAATATTTTTCCCCTGAAAAGAAGCATGGTCATCCCACTGGGAAGTAACCATCACTACTTCAGGGGCCACTGAAACTCTGTGAATGAGAAAGAGTGAAAAAACCATGTCGAACAAGTTGAACAATGTCTAAAGACTGAATTAGTTTACATAATTCATCTTTTACGAGGATATTTTAAAAGAAGGCATAATTTTGAACACTTTCCATTTTCCAAGAATAAAATACTGTTTTATCATTTTAGAAAAATAAAACTTGATTACCATCTCAAAACATGAAAGAATTAATAGAAAGAGTACAGCTGGATGTTTTGTGAGCCCCACAAAAACATTGTCACAGAGGGCAGCATGCTGTACTTATATACAGTGAAAGTAAGCTGGGTTCTTTCAATAGTTAAGATAAAGTGTATAACCTCTGAAAGGACAAATATTTAAAATTAATATTGACATACATTTTGCCAAATCACCATGATATTTACAGAATGTTGCTTACAGCATATTAGACCAACACCTAATAGTACTTCAAAGGAGATTAGGTCATTTATAGGGGAGACATCAATGTCTACTGCTATAACAACTACATTTGAAAAGAAGCAACAACAATCAGTAGCAAACACCATGTGGGAAGAAAATACTTCAATTCTATTGAAATATTCTGGTTTTAGTTCAAGATTCTTATCTTTCTTTCAACAAGTCATCTAATTTTCTTATTCTAGCCTTATCCCTGTGCTACTATAGCAAACAGTGGTTGGTCCATGACAGCAGTGCCTACTAACAGACAGACCTCATGTATATGGAGCTTGATAAACCTCTCTTAATCAAAAGAGGATTCACCCAGAAATAATCTGTATGTAGGTTTACTGAGACCTGCAGACCTAACAAACCTAGGATGAGTGTGAATTAAATTCACTTCATAGAGAAGGAAAAGTTGTTACTATATTTTTAATTAGTATGATAATCTCTTTTTCCCACCTCTAATCAAAGGCAATTAACATTTTACATTACTAAGTTTGAAAATGGACAAGTAATAATTATTTAATATGATTCTAACAGTAGATACTACCCAGGGTGACAAAATACTGGGCTTTGGCATGGCTTAAAATTCTTGGATTAAATTTCTGCAACAAATTTCAAAATGCCTTAAAAAGATTAATGTAATGTAATTAATGTTTTAAAATTCAGTGAAAAAGCCATGCATTATTATCATCATTATGCAGACAGACTAGTTATTGGGTTCCCTGTAGGATGAAGGTAGCTGGTCAGAGCTAAGCAGGGGAACAGACTGCATGATTCAATAGTTCTGTTTGGCTCTGAGATATATGAATGTATAAACAGGGAAACTGAAGCACGGATTGGTATAAGTTAGAATCTTCAAAACTATTTATGCATTCAGACATGCACAGAAAAGAGAACCTGCCTTAGTGGAGCAGAAGGGTGAGTGATTATATTTAATGGAAAAACATGAAGTGCTAAGGCAGATTTTTTTAAGACAGTTCCCCACTGTTGATAGTTTAACATCAGGGGCTGGGATAGATTGAAAGAAAATTCTGATTTTTCTCCCCTGTCAAATGTGAACCAGGCAACACCAAAAAAGAGCACTTCTCTCCAGAGGACAAAGCTGAAAATGTTAAAAGAATATATACAGTTTGACTTAACTCAGTGACTGTATACATCAAGTCCAGGCAGGTTAAGGGTAAAAGATCCTTGAGACAGTTCAGAGCTTTGATCTTATTTTACAGAGACTAATTGATTTAAAATACATGGCATAGCTGCAGAGTAAGTCAGATTCTATTTCATCATGATTTTGAAGGACAAATCAGATGTCTCCTTGTAATGCTCTCTACCAGTAGAACTAGCATTTTCATCTCATTACTCTACAAGTTAATTTTAAAGTTAAAATTACTTATCCAATACAAAGAGGGAGAGGCATTTGTGACAATTGCAATGATGGGAAGAATTAAATTTTTAAACTGTTTGGCAAAGCATTCATGGTTTCGTAGCCTTAACTCAACTCCCAAAGGGTAATAAATCAGAATTCTTAGATCACGTGATTAAGATTATGTAAAGAAGACAACAAAACCAGCAAATGAATTATGGTCTAGAGCAATGAGTGTCTACTATGTTATCTCTTAGAATGGAACAAGTCATTCACATCAGATACTCTCTGATCAACAGATTTTACACCTCTGGAATTACTGAACCAAACATTTCCTTGACAACATTTCTTGATGTAAAGTATGTGATTTTTTTTTTTTTTTGGTGAACGGATACAAAGCAGTTCACTGTTTCCATAGTTAGTTTGTTTAAAGACAGTTCGTTCACCTCTCCAGCACCCAGCACAGTATATGAGAAAAACACAACAAAAGACTTTCCAGGTAAAGTTGAATACTTCTTAAAAGTTACAAGAGAAATTAACCTAACAAATAGTTTTAATTTTATCTGATACAATAAAAAATGGTGTGTGCATTTCCATTTTCCTCACTAAGGGTTACAGCCTGTAGGACACTTACCTGTTTCTGCATGTTTGGTGACAAAGTACATGCTACAACTTTTTCATCATTTACACTTGTGATGTAATATCTAAATGCTCCATTTTATTCTGCTGAAACCAATGGCCTTTACACATTTGAGGATGGACAAAAAAGAATTACAAAGCCAAGAAGCCTTTACCAATAACACCTGCCAGCCCTCTTCCATTCAAAAAAACTCTGCTGAGTAAAAATGCTGGAGGGCTGTACAGAAAAAGGACAGTTTTCTTACGCAGCTAGTTATAAAACTTTCAAACTCCATGACTCAGTGGGAAAGGAATCTTAGAAATCTACACAGTTTTGAATTTACAGACCTTCCTTTTTTTTTTTTCCCTGGACAGTTACACAGCCTTAAATAATATTTTAAGCAACTTCTGGAACTGATGAAAAGTATTCCAAAGAATGTGTGGACTATCATGTTTCTTGAAGAAAATACTTTTAAAATAGAAGACATGTTTAACTAGTGGACTTCAGTAACACTCTGAGATTTTTGTTTCGAGTACTATACTCATATATGAAGGCTATGAAGTATAGAAGTAATGCATCCATATCATAGATTAAAAGTACTCCATATTTACTATCATACTTGAAAGAAAGTAAAGTATGAAAATACACTGAAAAGAATAAATGCTTTGTATGCTTCCCCCCCCCACAAAAAAAATTAATTTAGAAAAATAATTTTAAAAGTGTTTGGAGGTTTTTCCCATCTAATTCCAAGCTTTGTACTTTAACAACCTAAACTGAAGTGTCACCTAATTCCATGTTCCTTCTCTAAGCTAAATAAACAATAGTTATCATGTGCAGAGCTAGGAAACTTTCTATTTTTTTCTTCACTATATTTTTTTAATAACAGGGGGAATTTCTTCGTTGATAGAAAACAACAGTGGAGCTGTGGATTTGGTGGGGAAATTAAGAAGGGGTAAATTTGTCTTTTTTTGAGTGTAAAAGTGGTTAAGTACAAGTTTACANTGGAGACATTCAAAACCCGCCTGAACGCGTTCCTGGGTGATGTGCTCTAGGTGACCCTGCTCTGGCAGGGGGGTTGGACTAGATGATCTTTTGAGGTCCCTTCCAACCCTATGATTCTATGATTCTATGATTCTACATTTGCAATCCAAAGCTCTTCAACAGTTTTGCAATTAAATTGTAAATACTAAACAAGCACAGAAAGATATTTTTTTCAAATATCATTGTAAGACTCTTTTTTTAACCAGTGTAACTACTGGTTGTGCAAACCCATTACATAAAAATACACATCTTTCTCTATTTTCTAAACTGTATTTATTTACTGACCATGAGTGAACTTCTTCCCTTCCCTTCCCTTCCCTTCCCTTCCCTTCCCTTCCCTTCCCTTCCCTTCCCTT
>VXBO01005650.1:1445-16331 GCA_013400135.1 Rhinoptilus africanus | reverse complement strand
TTAATTAAGAGTGAATTCTGGAACTCATTTGTTGCTTGTATTTCATTTTAAAAAATTATGCCAATAACTGACGTTGTTAACATGTACTTGTGCTGTTTTGCATTTCCCCTCTTTGTTCCTTGATTTGGTCTGTAATGATTGTAGGTTTGGGTGGGGTTTTTTTGGTTTCGTCTCATGTTAGTGAGCCCTTTCTCTTCTTTCTGTGAAGAACCTTATACTTATGTATGACAAAGGTGCATTTTGCCACAATGTCCCTTGGGCTAACTGCTTAGTGGTAAGTGAGAATTCTATGAAATTCCACTCTTGCTTTGAGGGAAATGAAAACTAAGTTTCTGGTGTTCTTCCCAATTGCATGGGAACGTTTTAAAATATGACCCTGTCCACTTGAAACGCTGATGTCCACTTCTTGACAAAATCCCATTTTAAAGTTTTTCTGATATTTATTCTACTTCCGATGTATGCTGTTGGCAATGCCAAAAGATATTTTTTAAAATGTAAACTTAGATTATCACTAAGTGTTGAGAAGATTTAATAACCCTTTTGTAGAATTCCTAGTGGTGGGATTCTACAGCAAAATAGTAAAATCCCTGTGAGCCTTGTGGGGCATCTTGCATCATTCAGTTACCCTTTACAGTGTTTAACCAGAGGGAAAAAGGACGTTTAAGCAGATGTCAAACTAACTTAAAGAGCTATAATCCATTAGAAAATTCATTTAGCTTACACAGTTTGTGGCACATCTAAAGGCCATTTATGTGCAATAATCAGTAAAAATCCTTCAGTAGGTTAGATACAGCAATTTAAAAAAAAAAGTTATGATTAGCAGAACTCGTTCTTATTATGTACTGGAAGAGCTGCATATAGTTTGGAGGCTTACTTAATTTTGCCATGGCTTGCAAATTTTCAGTTTGGTTGCAATTAATATTTATTTTGACCATGAACACAATACAGAATATCTGAAACTGAGCTATAGCTAATATCAATGTATGTTTGACAATCACTGTTACTTAAAACTAGATGGAAAACAAACAATTCATTTCCAATTATAATCCTATTTTACATTGATATGTTTTATTGTGTCAACACAGTTTTGTAGAAAAATGATTTATTTCAATCATTATAGCGGCCAGAGGCTGGAATAGCTGTCATTGCTCTAGTTGTTAGTTATGATGAATGTTTGCTGTTAGTAACAAATTGTCATATACATACGCATACACATATGTACACAAGCTCAAACAACCCCACACCACCAGCCTTTTAGTTAAAATGCTGATATTTCCCAGTACAAAAAATACAGGACTCTCCTGCTGCCAAGTTTAAAGGACTTTCTGTTGGTTCTAATGACATCTTAGAGTGTGTTTCAAGTTTAATCCCCTTTTCTGTCAGATCCTGGCTGGACTATTGTACACTGTCTCCTAAGATTACTCCTTACTCATTTATTGTGAAGAATGCATTTTAAGGAAACTGAAATTTTCTGTATCTTGCTTTCATTTCATATTACTCCCCCATAATTCATACCAAAGGTATTTTATTAGTAACGTGCCTGTTTACTGAGGATGAGGAAGACATACCCATGGAATGATACTGAAATCACTTGGTGCTTTTAAGTTATTTTTCCCTGCCTTGTAGGATTATTTATTTTTTTCATTATAAGCATGAGATTAGCTGTCAGTGTTGAACTATGTTTGTTATATACTATGAAATGAAAGATTAATCTGAATTAATTTCCTAAAAAGGATATTTCTTAGTGCCACATGGCACTTGGCCGCATAAGGGGACTGAGGTTCGCAGATGTAGACACTGAGGAAATACTTATTTTCACAAGGACCTGATACCAAAGCTGGTTTTGCAGACACAATTACATGAAGCCCTCTTAGACCCATGCAAAGTTTTAGCATGGAATGAAGCCTGGGCGAACCCCAGTCAAAATGCTGTGTATTTGCATGTCAGTGCCTTTTCTTCCCAACTAGAAAAGGATACACGTTCTGTGACTTTAGTGAAGGAAGAGTTGCTTATAATCCAAATTGTTCCACCTGTCTTTCAACAGATGTCTAATTTTTCATTCACCAGTATCCCCAAGTCAGTCCAAGGACTGTTCTCAATGCCTTTATCCCCCAGCCTGTATTGATACTGAGGATTGCCCCATTCCAGGTGCAGGACCCTGCACTTGGCCTTGTTGAACGTCATGAGGTTGGCATGGGCCCACTTCTCAAGCCTCTCAAGGCCCCTCTGGATGGCATCCCTTCCCTCCAGCAAATCAGCTGCACCATTCGCTGTGGAATGATAGATTCTTTTGTGTCCCTTAAAAGCAAATCTTTCATTTATCTTTGCAATACCTCCTTGCAATACTCAGAAAGCAACATTAGAGAGTAAGGAAAAATTCTTACCACAGAGTAATAATACCTTGGCCGTATCTCACAGAGACAGGCATGAAGCAGAAGATGGCTTGTAGAAAACTGATGCCTGCTTGATGACTGTTTATGCTAGGTCAGCCTCTGGTTTGTCCTGAAACAAGCCAAACCAAGAAAGAAGCCAAAGCATCTGTACTAAAGAAATCACCTAGTGTTTTAGAAACATTACCACTGTTACGAATTGGTATTAAAATTTAGAGAGCTTAAAAATAGTAGGCTTAGAGTTCCTTCTGACCTTGCTGAAGGTCCTGTTTTAGAAAGAAAAGTCACACCTGGATGACAGTAAGCAAGACGAACTCAGTTAAAACATTCAGTAGCAGACATTTGACTTGAAAAACTAAACACATTCCAGGATTGAAACTGCTTATTTTCTCCTAGGTTCCTCTCTAATGCTTAGTCTCATTAATGGGAAGAGTATAATAAAGAAAGGGAAGAGTGTGTATTACATGTCAATGGCAATCCTTTTTCACAATAGTGTAATCATTTAATTGATTAGGAGAGTGCTCAGATGATCACAGAAGTGGAAGTGGATAAAGTGACTGTGCTGGAAAGAAAACAAGCTGAAGCAATCAAGCAGCTCTGGGAAGACCCAGGAATTCAAGAATGCTATGACAGACGAAGGGAGTTCCAGCTCTCAGACTCCGCTAAGTAGTAAGTACGCTGCATAATTACAAGGACAAGCCAGACCTAATGAAGTTAATCATAGAATCTTTTAGGTGGGAAAAGACCCTAAAGATCATCTAGTCCAAGCATTAACCTAACACTGCCACGTCCGTCCATCATTAAACCATGTCTAAGCACCACATCTACATATCTTTTAAATAACTCCGTGGATGGTCACTCAACCTTTTCTCTGGGCAGCCTGTTCCGATGCTTGACAACGTTTTTGGTGAAGAATTTTTTCCTAATATCCAAACTAAACCTCCTCTGATGCAACTTGAGGCCATTTCCACTCATGCTATCGCCTGTTACTTGGGAGAAGAGACTGACCCCCACCTCACTACAGCCTCCTTTCAGGTAGTTGTAAAGGGTGATGAGGTCTCCCCTCAGCTTCCTTTTCTCCAGGCTAAACAACCCCAGTTCCCTCAGCTGCTCCTCATAAGACTTCTGCTCTAGGCCTTTCACCAGCTTCATTGGTTTTCCAGCACCTCAGAGTCTTTCTTGTCATGAATGGCCCAAAACCGAACAGAATACTCAAGGTGCAGCCTCACCAGTGCTTAGGGGCATGATCCCTTCCCTAGTCCTGCTGGCCACACTGTTTCTGATCCGAGCTAGGATGCTATTGGGCTTCTCGGCCACCTGGGCACACTGCCGGGTCATAATGAAGAGGTAGGTTCACCCATACCTCTGTTGGCCTGTGGTACACAACAAATTTTGAGCTGGAGTGATGAAACAAACTAATGTTAGAGTTTCTGAACATGCTGCAGTGATCATCCTTTCCAGTTCTGAGGTCAACACAGCTGGTACATAACTGAGTTCCCCTTGGGGGAAATCATGAAAAACAGCTGTGCAAAATATATTGACAACAAGGGGGCAAGTCAGACAGTTCAGTTAGGTGAAAAGTTTAGGATATGAATAAGAATGAAGATAAGTCTCTCCCTCAGTTTTCAAGGAATTTTAATTATGAAAAAAATGATTGTTTCATGAAAACAGAAAATCTGTTTCTGCCAAGGTTGAGGATTAACAGGGTTAAAGTTCAGCAAGGAACATTAAGATTAGGCATCTATGGTAAACTTTAACGGAGAATGGTTACACATAGGCAATCTGTTCCTGTGTGTCCTGTGTGCCATATTATTCTTGACAGACATTTGTCTACCTTGTTCTTAAATAACACTACATTGCAGAAGAAGGACGACACTTAGTGGTCTACTGTAGTCTCATTTTCTAAGAAATCAGCCACAACTGAAAATCAGTTTTATTTTAAATTTTATTAAATCTTCCTTTTACTGTTAATTACAGTTGAGAGCTCAATAAAAATTTGCTACAGTGCTGGAGAGGAGGAATTTTCTTATTCAAGAGAAATCTGAGTAAGTGGTAACATTAAGTGTGAGTGGTTTTGATTTTAGAGCTCAAATGTGAGGGATCTTTGGGCAGCAAGGGGAGGCTACATCGACAGCCTCTGTCTTCCACCAGAGGAAGAGGGAATTAGTGCTTAAAAAAAAGGGAGCTTTGTGCTATAAGCATGTTGTATGATTTGGAAAACACCTTGCCCTTTTTGTATGCCTTCTTAGGGTTTCAGTGATCTAATGTTGCCGTCTAGTGGCGGGAAGAATGATTGCAGAGCGTAATGGGAGGCATGGGTACTTTTTGTCTCGCCCACACACTGCCCATTTATTGAGGCACAGGAATGTCATCCTAGAATTTAACCCCAGCCGTGAAAAGCACAAGAACCTTGTGAAACTAAGGAGGGTAAAATTAAGAATGACTGCAAGGGCAGACGAGAAACTAAAGGCAACATCTTTTATATTTGAAATATGTAAGTTTGAAGCATTCGTGTTTGCAGTGCTTTCTATTAATTACTTTTCTGAATTCTGTCCAGTAACCTTTCACATTTGTGTGCAATGTTAGCATCATGGCAGGGGTACTGTTGGTAAACATTATGGCTAAGACTGATACTTGTGTTCAAATCTTAATTCTGGTGGTAATAGCAAAGATTATTCAAATAAAATTAATCAGTTTGGGTGTGGGCTGGTTGTCTATAGAACATTCAGGTGCCATCTCTTCTGACTAGTATTATTCTGTCTGAAATATACATGCAAGTCAGTTAAAGTAAAGGGTTTTATTTCTTTATGTCATCAACAGTTGCGCTAAGGCCGTGCACAACTCAATGTCTGTTTAGTTGCTTTTCTGTGAACAATTCTGTGATTGCTGGTTAGTATTTTGATTTTGAATCTGTGTGATGAATTTATGATAGTGCATTAATCTTGTTTCTGTTACATATTTAACCTTTCAGTTATCTGTCTGACCTTGATCGTATTGCTATGCCCTCATTTGTGCCAACGCAGCAAGATATTCTTAGAGTTCGAGTGCCAACTACAGGAATTACCGAGTATCCTTTTGATTTAGAAAATACTATATTTAGGTAAGACTGCCTGTAAAATGTTTCAGTGTATAATTATGAAAGCAGTTGCTGCTTTTGCATTCAGTGAGTTTTGTATGTGTTTCCAGCTCTTCTAGTCTCCAAAGTTAATAGAGTAACTTGAGTAGTTTCAAAACATTCCTTTTGAAATTTAAGTTACATGAAAAAAGCTTTTAAATCCAAGTGTCCCAATGGCAGTGTATTCTGAACTGTTAGTTTAATTAAAAGCCTTGGATGGGGAGGTGCAGAGGCAAAGTATTTGTAGTAACATGAGTGCTGATATCGGAATGTAGTTCAATTCCATGTAGAGCCAACAGTTTCCGCCTCCTTACTGTAATTGTTTGGGAGAGAGGGCCCTAATAGATATGATAAAACCCTCAAGTGAGTGTACAACTTTCAGTAAGATAAAGTTAGGGAAAAGATTTGAGACACTGAGGGAAGGAGGAGGATAAAAAAAGTGGAGGGTCACCACTGTAGATGCTTACATTCTTCCTGCTGTATAATATTAAAAAGAAAAAAAATTATGTTCAGTGGAACTGAGAGAAACAAACATAAAGTTGAAAGAAAATCTGAGAAGCACCTTAAAATTATCCTGTATGCTATTAGACAAGGTATTGCAACAGGTGGTGTTACTGATTTTCTAAGGGAAAGCTTTTTTTTTTAAAAATTTCAAAATTGCAGAATGCACATTGGCATGATTATAGATGTTGTTCCACCAAACCAACCATTTCATCATGAGCAAACACCTCCCTGCTGTTACAACACAGAACTACAATCCACTCTGATAACACATAGTCAAACCAGCTTAACTGTGATTTTGTTGTTTGGTATTTTCCTGGAAAATGGAATGTTCTAGGGAACGCTTTGACCTGGATAAAATGAGAGGGACTTACTTAAGTATCTGCAAAACCATAGGAATTTGATGTGAAACTCAGATATTTGTGAGCGTTTTGATTATTCTGAGTAGTGAGATATGACGACACTGGGGAGGGGGTTGGTGCAGAGCAAGGGAGATTTTGGAGTGTGCGGGTAACCAAAATTGAATATGGTCACATCTGCCTTTGCTGAAAATTTACCAAGGCAGAAAAAACCCCAGCATTATACTTAGTATTGTGCCTCAAGTGGCTTATACACCTGTAGTGGCTCTGGCTAGGAGAAAGTTCATTTTCTTCATAGCAGCTGATACGGTTCTGTGTTTTAGATTTGTAACCAAAACAGTACTGATTGATAACACACCCATGTTTTAGCTTTTGATGAACAGTGTTTTCACGGTGCCAAGGCCTTTTCTTGTTTCTCTGCCCCCCGTGAATAGGTTGGGGGTGCACAAGAGGTTGGGAGGGGACACAGCCAAGCAGATGATCTGAACTAACCCAAAGACTTATTTCATGCCATCACAACAACATGATTAGTGATACCAGTGAAAAGAAAGGGCTTTAGTTGAGAGGTTGGTGTCTTTTGATGGGGAACTGGTTGGGCATTAGTCTGCCCATGGGAGATGGTTGAGTGAGCTTTGGCTATCTGTTCTTCCACGTATCCTTCACTTATGAAACTATTGGTTTATTTATTTATTTTCAGTCTCAACCCCCTGGTTTTCTTGCTTTTACTATTTCTTTCCTCTCTCCCATCCACCCACGGTAGTGAGCGAGCTGCTGCGTTGTACGTAGCTGCCCACTGGGATTAACCCACACCAGCGCTAAAGAACAGTGAAAGCTGTAACACCACAGTAAGTGGATCAAGTTTAAATATTAAACAGAACATACAATGTTAAGATACACTTTTCACAGTACAATCTTATCTCAGGTAGATGATCTATTATAAGGCCTTTGGATATACTTAAAGTATCTTATGAGAATGACTAATACGTTGACTGTTTTTCTGTTTAATAGGATGGTGGATGTAGGTGGCCAGAGGTCAGAAAGAAGGAAGTGGATCCATTGTTTTGAAAGTGTTACTTCCATCATTTTCTTAGTTGCATTAAGTGAATATGATCAAGTCTTGGCAGAATGTGACAATGAGGTAAGGAGTGGGGTACATAAGGTATGGCAAAAGATACATGCTTTTTAAGAAAGACACCATTCACATGTTTTCATAAAAGCACTTGCAAGTACTAGAATTACATTAAGGACCTGATCAAGCAGTCTCGAAGTTGTATTAAATTAGCAGCTTGCCTGTAAAAACAAACTCTAATGTAAAAGACAAAACACAATTTAAAAATTTTTTAAATCACTTAAGCCATATCAAATGTTTGAGAATTTGAGTATCAGGAATATCTCTAAGCAAGTAAAGCTACCTCACTCATCTGTAATTAGGTTTTTCTTTGTTTGTTTTTTAAGTCTCCGATACTTCAGAATTAACCTCTGCGTCAATTAGGGAAAATTAAAACAAAATAACTCAAAATTTACCTCCTTGTCAAGGTTAGAAAACTTAAGATGAGTTCTGCCATCTGTTCTAGAGTACCATTGTCATCAGTAGCCAGGTGTTGTAGAGAATGATGCAAAAAATAAAACAGCATGTAATTAGGGAAAAGCATATCAATGGAACTGCATTACTTTTGGTAGTGGTGGCTTTATATCCTGCAATAGGAGGGTTCCTTCAAAAATGCGTAATACCATTTGAACTCTGAACTCTCAAAGCCCTTACAGATCACTTTCTCAAGACCTGTTTGAACTGTGAAAAGCATACTCCACTGGCTGAAGTGTCACAACACCCACTGTACTTGAGACAGTTTTCAAAGTTTCCTGTCATCTTCTGATGCATGAACAACTTCAGTAACTGTAATCTTCCTTTTCCTTTCAGTATCTTGAACGTTTTGTTATACTCACTTTGGACATTAGGAAATAAATAACAATGTGACTGCCATCGCAAGATTATCCCCAGGAACTCCAAACTGCAGTCTCTGAATGTGGTGTTCCTCAGATCTGTCTTGAAATATATGGACTTTATTACTTGTATAGATGAGCACATGCGCTCTTGTCATTAAACTGTGTTACAGTATGTTAATATCAGATATTTGACCTGACAGTCCCTACTTCAGCTCTCACTCTGAGATCAGGGTGGGCTTTCATAGAGCAGCAGGCCATGGCTGCTCACTAACGCATACAGAATTCATATAATTTCTTTTATTAAGGCTTACCTTGATTTCATGTGCCATCGTGCCATTCATAATGGTGATTCAAAACGCAGTGAATAAAATTATATAGAACATAAAAAGTAATGATCAACCAGTACATTGCAATTGCACTTAATAAAAATATTTTTTAAAATGCTTTAAAAAAACCCCACCTTTATGATCTCTAGCTGATATGGTTTTTATATACTGCTGACTAGAGAGTGTAACCATGTTTATTTTTGTTATTGTAGAATCGAATGGAAGAAAGCAAGGCCTTATTTAAAACTATCATTACATATCCCTGGTTTTTGAATTCTTCAGTCATTTTGTTTTTAAATAAAAAAGATCTTCTAGAAGAGAAAATTATGTATTCCCATCTCATCAGTTACTTTCCAGAATATACAGGTAAGCATTTATCACCACATCATCTTCACAAAGCTAAAAGTTGTATTTAAACAAGTTAGTTTTTCCTCATTAAATTGAACATGGAAAGTGGAATTATGCAATATATTTGATACTTAACGCTTTTCTGCTCTACCCTGTAAAATACAAACTTAAGTTACTTGGTTTTACTGGAACTTTGTTTTTTTACTGGAGCATTGTGGACAGAGTCTTAAGAGATTTCTTGCAGCCATTTTTTCAAGTTCAACCCTGAGAGACAATATACGGGGAGAACTTGGGGAATACAGGTATTAATCCAACTCTTTATATAGTAAAAATTCATAGTATAGTTTTGCATTCATTATTACAACTTGTTATCTATATAGAAGTCCAAAGTTGAAAAGCAGCGTGAATAACTTTCCTTAAAAAATGCCACTGGGATTTAAAGTTGCCAAAAGAATGATGAAAATAATCACAGACATACTACATTACTTAATACAGTGCTATATTCTGCAAGACATGCATCACATTGAATTCTACAATTAATAATGAAAAGAGTTATAATGATTTAACAGCTACAAAGAAAACATACATTCTTCTCTTGGTCAGAGAGAATCACATTTACTCTGTGGGTTTTAGAAAAATTAATTTCTCTCATGGTCTTTGATACACTACAGATGGGGCAATTTCAGTTGCGTAGGTTTTTATAAAAAATTACTTTGACCTGTAAATCTACCATTGAAAAAAGCATACTCCACACATTTTAGAAAACAGTGTTGTAACAGCTTTTGCTTCACTAGCACACAAATGAGAAAACACCACAAGGGAGTATGCCTTTAGAGGGATTTGACATTTAAATATTAAAGTAGCCTCTTAAGATACTGTCCATATGTTTCTTCCTTCACCTATAGCTTTTAACTGTTCAAAACCACTAACTGTGCTTTTGACTAGGACCTAAACAAGATGTCAAAGCTGCCAGAGACTTCATTTTGAAGCTGTATCAGGATCAGAATCCAGACAAGGAGAAAACAATCTACTACCACTTCACTTGTGCCACAGACACAGAAAATATTCGTTTTGTCTTCGCTGCTGTCAAGGACACGATTCTGCAATTAAACTTGAAGGTGTTCAGCCTGGTTTAAAGAAAAAACATGGCTGCAGCCAAAATGTGTGGCTTTTTCATTACACAGCCTGGGTTTAAAAAAAAAAAAAAAAAAGGTGTCTTCTTAAATACCAATTACAGAAATAGGAGGGGATTAAGAGAATGGATTAAGAGAACGTTAAAGAATGAGTTTCAAAGTTTACTTTTTAGGATATATATTTAAAATACTGTGTTCGTATTTCCCATGTTAGTTTTGTGAGTTATTTGACAGCTGTGGGAAATAAGCTTACTTAGAATAATGTACATAACTACGTTGCTGTCCAGCTGGTACTTTAAGATTCATTTTTTTTAACTTTATTTAGCATTTACAATCGTTGCTTATAAAATTTCAAACAGTGATGTCTTAAAAACTACAAGCTTGTGTTATTTTAGGGTGCTAGACGTTTTTATATTCTTGTTCTGAACAACGTAGTTAGAAGACTAAGGTAAACCTATTACACTTTTCAGAAGCATCTCTCAGTAGCCCTCATAGGCCAAACCCATTAGTATTCTAGGAATTGTTACAAAAGATTAATTATTGGTGACCCTTGCATATCACTGTCTTTTTGTTCAAGTGCCTTACAATAATAAAATACCTTTCACAGTTAAGGAATGCCAGATTAAGGTCTTGTAGGCAGTCCATGGAGTTTACTCTTTTTTTGAAGGGGAAAAGCATTTCTCAAACAGCTGGGCATTTAGCAAATGTTCTCAGCATTCGCTGCCACATGAGCATGGAGATCATCCACGGCTCCCTGTGATAAACCAGGCCTTAAATTCCTCCGAGTCACAAACAACCTGCTCTTTTGCACTTTGCGTTTTCCTATCATTGATCTTCAGGGGTAGTTTTGCATGGATTGGAGAGCAGTAAAGCCTCTCCTCTAGAAGATTTCCAGCCATTTTCCCATCTCTGCTCCTTGCCCACCTACAAAGCTCTCCCCTAAAGATGCCAGCAGCACTAATAGCTCAGCCAGTTCTTCTTCACTGGGTCAAAAATTCTCAGACTAATAAAAGACATTAGGGCAATCTTGAAAACCCTTTTTACCCATGCAAACTTTGTGGTAGTCTCTGGCACTTGATCAGCTAATCCAGCAACACTGGTAAAGAGGGTGATTTAGTGGAACAGCCTGCTATTAGCAGCAATTCAATCCAGAAGTTGTGCTGAGGTTCTCCTGTATTTAAATACGTGAAAATTTCCAAGAAGAAATATTACAGCAATAGTTTTTATGATCATCATAAAACAGCAATTTCTGTGCGACACAGAAAAAAAAAATCAAGCTATATTGATTTTTCAGCTTGAGTCGTGCTTCTGTGTATTCAGCCAGGTTGATAGCGTGCTCAGTTCAGTCCTGCGGAAAGCACGCCCCGACCTTTCACTGCCCATAAAAAAATGTTTACCATTTCACATAATAAACAGCACAGTTCTCTTTTGTCCAGCAATACAGAACAAGTAAAGTATGTTCAGAGCTGGTTTTGGTTGCTGGGGAGAAAACAACCCATAACATTTTATTCGTTTGTTCTTTCTTTAGTGTTGGAACAAGCAGTAGAAGCCTGTTCTTGGGCTGCTTTAGGGTTTTTCTGGGAGGGAAGGATGCCGACCTCTACCTTGTGTCCATACTAGTAGAGGGCGGGAACGATCACCGAGAGCAGAGCGCGGTCAGTGCGCCCTGGGGTGAGGTACAGGGCACAGTGCCACGTGCTGAACGAGGGGCAGCCGGCGGGGAGTGAGGGGAAGCACGGCACAAACCAGCGCGTCTCTGCCTGTGTTGTCCATGGCCTGCATCTGTCACCTCCGCCCTCCCTCCAGACTACTGACGTGGTGACAAGTCCTCGCACCTAAACTAACCACTGTTGCTCAAAAAGTAATTCAAAAGCATTTCTCGTCATAAAATCTGTAGATATTGAAATTTTGTATTACTTAAGAACTTCCAGTCACGTGAAAAGATGACAACAAAAATACCTTCTCTAGGGCAGCGGATTTGGATGGAGGAAAGCATATGAAATGCCCAAACATTTGAACTGCTCGATTCAGTTTTGAGCCCCTTTCAGAAGAAAAACATCCATTTAAACTCTTTGCGGTTTCGTATCTTGAGTCGAGATGTGCTGTCTATGTGAAGAGCAGACTGGCACCATGAATGTGGGAATCTGGCTTTGCTGGAGTACAAGCTTTGCAGATGGTGAGACGGTTACCATTTTACAGGACCCACCAGAACAAGAACGCTTCTCTTTCACAATTCACAACCAACATTTAAAAACATTCACAAGGGCTGTTAACAAGACCAACTTCTGCACATATTTCTTGATCTGCTTGATGCAACAAGGAATGAAAACCCAGAAAGATAAAAAACTGGGAAACATCCAGCAAAAAAAGAGTATTCATATTTTCTCCCTTTTGTTTCGGCCTTTGATATACTGATCCAGAGATGATGAGTTAATAAAAATTAATGCTATGGACATTCTTTTACTCCTCGTAGGAGGAGATTTATAAGCCAATTTACTCCTCTCTTGAAGTATTAAAAGAATATTTAGAATTCTTGTTCCAGATTTGTCCGGAAAACAACCAAAACCTCTTTATAAAAATCCTGTGTCTCCTGTGAGTGGAATTTTAGATCCTTAGATCTCACTTACAGTCAAAAACCAGAAAATTGTGACCAACATCATGGTTGCATTTCTTAGGTCAAATAAGAAAGCTCAGGCTCCACGGCACCTAGATGACCTTTAAAGGTCCCTTCCAACCCCAACAATTCTATGATTCTGTGCATATATGAGCCAGAAGATTCCTAAGTAATCCACCAGTAACAGTAACAACAGGCAAATATTGGCTGAGTTAATAGAGTTATAGGCAGGAAAAAAGGTGGCAGCTATCTGCCAATTCCTTCAGTTATAGACAAAAAAGCATGTGGCTTTCAAGAATTGCATAATCACACTATGAAAATTTGCATTTCAAGAGATGACAATGATAAACACAAATCTTTTCTGTATGAAAATGTGAAATACTTTGTAATGATCTGCATAGTGAAACAATTACTGTAATACACATCAAAGTCAGAAAGTCTTTGCAGCATATCTGAGACAATTACAAATACACAATGCATATTAGGAAGTACTTTTCACCAACAGTTCCCACATTTCATAGCCCTGTTCTTTTGAAATACATGGTGTCAATTGCTTAAAAAAATTAAAAAAGGTAAAAAGCCCTTCCACACTATTGCATTAATGCCCATAATAATCTGCACATAATAGTGAGATAGACAGGTTCTTCTCCCAATCTGGTTTAATAGCACATTTAAGCATAGAATCTGAGACCCTTCCTCGACAAAAGTTATGGATAAATTGATCACATGGGAAAAAAAGCCAAACCCAAATCTTGGCAATTAACTGTCAGCAACTATAGCCACCTATTTCCTTAGTTCCTGGGAAGTAAATGTTTCATTGGCATTGGTTGCTGCTTTAGTTTTTGTTGCAACTTCAGTAACGATTAGTCACTGCAGATGGAAATGGATCAACTGGGAGAGTTTAAGGCTGGAAAAAAGGTACTGTGGAATTGTACAATTTGCTGAAGAAACACCACGCACTCTTGCCTTGTACAATACTTACGTGATTCCAAGCAATGCAGTCTTTAAATAGGTATTTTCTGGCATTCAAATGTGAAAGGCTCAAGAGGGGGAAAAAAAATAATCTTCTGAATAGTTTTGTGGAATAGTCTCATTCCTGAGGCTAATACAGTATCAGGAAATATATACAAATCAAATATATACAAATCTATTTAAATATATGGATACAGAGCAATTTATGAACACGCCACAAGACTTGATAATCCTATTAAGGCATGTGATGTATTTATTTAAACTGTTTTACATCAGCAGAGTAACTAGGAAACTTAGGGTTCGTAGTTCAAATTCAAGAATATGCCGTAGGTATTAAATATTAACTACCATTACACAGTAATATTAATCTTTTATTGACTAGTGTGTGATACCTGATATTTGCAGGTAGATGGCTAAAAATAACTCAGAACAAAAGGCCTTAGTGATTTGTTTGATATGTGAGTGTATTTTGTGAAGTGCTAAAGATAATAAATAGGTAATGGCATATGGACAAAAATTCTTTGGGAAAAAAGAGGATTTATATAAGAATCTGGCTATCTGGCAACACCATCTTTTTTTTTTTTTTTTCAGCGTGGCACCAGGAAAAATAAATACTTTAAAAAGGAGCTTATATGTGTAAATCCAGTTATTAAAAACTTGTCCTATAATAAACCAAAGGTAAAAACTGAAGTCTGTATTCTGTGTTCACTGAGATGGCTGCAACAGATGCCTGACCTTGTGTTCTCAGGAACAGGATTTGACATAATTTGTCAATTAAAGCAGTATATAAAGAAAACAAATAATAGTCACATTCCAGTCAAATAAAATTCAGTTTCACTTTATTCAAGGAGAAGAGGAGGCTGGGGCGGGGGAGGAGCATGGAAACCAGAAGAGCATGCCATGCAAAGCCATGCAGCTGAACAAAGAGAGGTGCAAAAAGTTAAGACTTACAAATGTTTTAGCAATCTATCCGGCATCTTTGATTCTATGTTTGGTTTGCCATTGATTTCTTAGAGGTAATTCTAACTCTTAACAAATTACTGCTGAGAACCCAACTGACATTTCTCAAAGGTATTAAGTTTAGGTTAACAGTCATCTGGAAGAGAAACTGTTCTTCAGTACTTCAGTGAAGGCCATGGTAATACTTTTAAACACAACAGTGGGCAGACCCAAATGATTACATT
>VXBO01005648.1:14116-42371 GCA_013400135.1 Rhinoptilus africanus | reverse complement strand
GGGCAGAATCACCCCTCTTAATCTGGAGTCCCATTGTGAGAACACTGCAAGACAGCGAGCACCCAGCTGGTGCTACGATACCAGCAGTCAGAGTCACCTTGCAAAGTGGTCATGGTAGCAGCTCATCCATTATGCTAAGTCCTGCTTTATTTCATACTTCTCACAGGCCGAGTGACATGACATAAAAACCTGGTCAAGTTTTCAGTTGTGTACAGAGGCAACATTTCAAATTGATACAACTTTGGAGAAAAAAAAAAAAGGTGTTGGAACTGCTGATGTTCTCATCTGTCACCTTCACATCAGCCACTCCACCCGCAGAGTGCTTGTGTCACCTATTAGAATGGCCCCTATTTCCTGTCTTTTTGAAATAAAACAACTAAATAGATTGTGTTACAACTGCTATCTAGCTAAAGGTATGCCAAATTCATAGAAACATCGTTTTGAGATCATATAAAACTTTCTTTTTTAGTCTATGCGTTTTGCTGTTTAAATGAAATGGTGCAGCTTATGTCATTTTGATCAGCAAGCAGTTTTCCCCCTCCCCCTGTTTTTTTGACCCCCCTCACGACTGAATGAATTTTCATGAATATGACTACCCAACAAAGCATCCCGTTTTTCAGATGCCTGCCTTTTGTAATTTAAATAATGCAAGCTTATGAACATAGAGGTTCTGCATTGAGAGGCAAAGGCAATCTCACCAAAAGAGTTTATTCAATATATTTCCAACATCATCTATTCCAAGATATAATTAAGATTACCATGGCCCAAGACTAATTTGCTGTGGTTTCCAAAAAGTGGAGCAGATAGCAATTGTAATAGAGGACAAGAATTTTCCATATAAAATTTTTCATTGTCATATTAGTTTTTTAATGAGCATTAGTCTTGATCAGAAATGTAATAAAATGGAACAATACTCTAAAACGTGCAGACAGATGTATTATAAAATAACAAACTTTAGATATTTAATTTAGGTACTGTGAAGTACACTTTTCTTTTGCAATATGAACATTAATATCCATTTTTTATCTCAACAGCAAAATCATAATCTAACTGTAGCATGATCTGTCCTCTATTTTAATGTAGGGTTTCTTCCAGGTTGATTAAAATTGCATTGTGTGATTAAATACATAGAGGCAGATATTCCATCCCTGTGACACTGTGCCTCTTCAGAGATTGACAGCCTGAGGTGCTGCTCATTAACCAACAAATAATTTGAAAATGAAAATAGGGATGGAGTCCTTCTGGAGGGCAGGAGAGGAATCCACATCTCCCTGATCGGTTGGAAGGCACTGTTGGAGCTTTCAGCTTTTGACTTACAGAAGGAAACACCTGCTTAAGGAGAAATTTGCACTTTGAAGATAGGGATAATAGTGGTGAAAAAATCCCTTAAAAATTAAAGTTTTGTTAGTCTCAAGGGTATTCAGTTAGAGAGGATAGATTCAAGATGGCTTGATGAGCACAGAGAGGCAATCAGCCAAGGAACTCACACAGCAGTATTGCCTTTTTTACGGCACTATTGCATTTTGCACTGCCTCAGCTGCTGGAGTTAGATGAATATGTGAAAAGGAATTTTTCTTTTGTCATGGTCAAACCAAGCTTCAAGGCATCATGGTTAACACAGAACCTCCTCAAACAATGAAATTTACCTGCAGAAAAATCAGAAGGAATACTATTTTGACTTGGAAATAATTCAGCTTATTGATTTTTTATACAAGTCGGTCTTTCTGGTATTTTGAGTGTTTTTTTCATATATTAAAGGCTTAGAATTGACCAGGCTATGTCAGATGTCATCTTCATGTTCTGCCTGGTGGGGAGGAGTGGGGGCAGTGAATGAAGACGTGAAAAGGCCAAAAAAAAGCCAAAGCAGTGGGAAAGACCCAAAGAATACGCCGCCATCAGCATGCTAAATAGAGTCATGGGACCTACTTCAACTAAAGCATGTGAATAGAACTATTTGCTCAAATTACTGTCTTCAACCCTAATAATATTGTTTGCTGGTGATAAAGGTCCTTTAGCGTAATAACTATTAATTGCATTGCTCTATCCTCTCCCTCACCCGAATCTCATCTTTCCCAGAGTAAGGGTCCTTATTTATTTACAGTTTAATTTTTATTGAATCCTGTGCCTGAGAATCCTTGAACCCTCAAGCTTACAGCACTTGTGCTGTCACACTGCTAGCCCCATTTCATGTGAGCTCAGGCTGAGTTTTCTGGGGCAAAAAAAAAAGCACCCACCAGAATAACTAGAAAGGGCAAGAGAAAACAGCAGCAGGTTTAGAAGGATGCAGAGCATCCTGTCATTTCTGTTACTCACTGCTGCTGAACTCACTACCTACTGTTTATGACCTCTGAACATGTTAGCAACTGCACGGTAGTTCCTCATGTCACTTGGAGACATATGGTGACACAAAGGTCTATATGCTGCCACTCATCTTCTCTGTGCAATCTATATCTGGATTGTTATGGGGGGTGTTTGGAAGGATGCAAGCAGCACAGATATTTCATCCCGTTCTTTTTTTTAAAAAAGCAGAAATGCATGAGTCATCCTTTGCCTCTTTGGACTTTATTTCATTCATAAATATTGATGCTGAAATATTAGTAAAAATGCAACATTTGGACCAGATCATAGGTGATGCATCTCACTTTCTCTACCATTCACTTTACTAAAGTCACTTTTCGGCAGTGTTTATTTTCCAATACCACTCAATTTTATTGCAAGGTAGTTTAAAATTTTAATCTAAGTTTATGACATGTGACTGTGGGACGGTAATGAGGAATACCAGTACTTCTGTAAATGAGGTATCATTGCAGTCAGAGCGTGTGCTGCAATGCTTTAAAGCTGCTCTTCTCTCAAGTTCTGTAATTTGGGTGCAATGGGTATTACAGGTTAATCCCCAGTACACACAAACCAATTCACCAATTTAAACCTCATTATTTCCTGTCACTTCGCTTTAAACTACAACCAGCACAGGAGACAAAGCTGTGCCCATTGTCCACTGTCATTTGCTTTATATATGGAGACACTGAGAGTTATTTGTTGACCTTTGAAGTAGGGTGTCAAGCTCCTTTAATATTCTTTCATTTCAGATGATGAGGAATACAACTGAGAGTGCTTGGTCGGATCCATGTGACTCGTGTCCTTGGTGCTAATGAGGCTAAGTGGCGCAGATGACCCCTAATGTAAGAAGGGAGCAGCAGAGTGCCCGCTCCAGCATGTCTGCGGGGCTACATCACCCTGTAACTGGAAGGGAGTTACTTTCTGCTTCTTTTGCTGTGGAATAAAGACAGTTCAGCCTCCACTAAAGCTGCTGCTCTGTTGGAATGATTCTTTATTTGTGCATGAGGCATTTTGCTTTTTTATATGAAAAATATCACAGTGCAATATTATGATGCAATACAAAACATTACAGTATTATAGGAAGAAAAATTTTGTTAAAGAGCGTAGCAAGCCTACCTTGGAGTTTGAGCAAACTCTGATGTATAAGTGAGCAAACTTGAGGAAAGATAGCAGGGATCCTGTTACCTCTGTTCACACAGAAATTACGAGTATCTGGGTATTAATCCCGAATGTTACCTAGTGCACAGGAGTAAGCAGCTGCCCTCAGGGCATGAGGTAGAGCTCTCCAGGCTGCTAAGACATTTGAGATAGAATCTGAAAAAACACTTAGCACTCTGCCCCTATCCAACAGGGCACTTAAGCAATGCTTAACTTCAGAGTCATGGCTGACTTCATTGGAGCTGCTTGTAGGTTTAAAGGTGAGCGAAATCTGGCATGCTGTGCTGTGCAGGGACAGGCGGCATGCCACTGCATGCCACTCTGTGGCATTGAAAATTGTGCAGTGCTGCAACTCATCGTGCAAGGTATTGCTGCTTCAGCCACAGTATTTTTAAAAACATAACAACTTTCAGCAGAATAGCTGCTCTTTCCTATCCACAGGAAACAACGTAAGAAGATGCAGACTGGGCTAAGTGTCTGGTATAAATTGCAAAGGCTCCTCCACCTCCTCATCATTTTGAATCAAAAAATTAATTTGTTTGGATACAAAATTAATTAAATTTTGAAGGGAGAGAGTAGTTCTTTCCAACTGTGTACAAAGTGTTGGTGGAACTGACTGCTCAGCCACCAGCTGACTGAATGGACTATAAGAGTCTTCGTTATGTTCTATACTTTTGGACACAGGCCCCCTCAAAATGAATCTAGTGATGGGAACTTTGTGATATAGCTAATACATAAATATAAACTTTGGCATCAATCTTCAAAGATATTTTGGCACCTAACTAATACTGAAATCAATGGAAGTTGGGTACCTAAATACTAATTAAGTGCCCGTGTATCTCTGAGTATCTGTGCCTTTGATCTCAAAATCTGTCAGTCCAGCTCATTACAAGCTCTGCATTTACTTTAAAAAATATATGAGGTATGAATTAAGGATAAGATTAATTAATAGTGGCATTAACTGTAGCAAAGCAAAGAGATAGATTGCACTGACAGAGAAACTAGAAAGGATAATGGATTTAATGGCATGTGTTCTAATGGAAAAAAATAACCTACTGCATGAGACTGTCATATCTGAAAAAAATGTGGCTACCATTTACAGTTCATATAGGGACAAAAAGGTTTATACACTAGCAGTATATAAATCACTGAAAAGAGTAAGCTGAGATCTTTATAGTAGCAGTGATATATTTTCCCTCGTGGAAGCCCTGGCCCAATTTCGTATCTACAGAATCTCTCTCTGACTCAAGGGGCTGACCTATCTCAAACACCCAGTACTGGGGAGGGATGCATCCTGAGTTCAGACACTCAGTCTCTCTGAGCAAACACCCATTGAAGAACAAGCATGAAACTTCTTGTCTTCATTTACTACTGTATAACACAGGGAACTCATCATTTAGCCTACTAGCTGCCATGGTTATCATTTAAACTATGTCCCCAAGCAGGGTAAGAACAGACACCCTAAATCAAGACTGAGAATTTGACCAGTGGGCAGTGAGCCGGAAAGTTAAACATTCCTAGACCAGATATGTCTACATGGCAATTTGTATGTGTGCTAACCACTGAGCAAGCAACTAAAAGGCAGCACAGGTCATTGCCTCCTTCTTCATCCCTTTTCTTGACCAGGCTGTGGATCTCCATGATGAAACTTGATCAAGTTCAAAGCTATTGAGGCTAAGATGCTTCTGGCTGTGTATACAAGTAAAAATTTAGGAACTTTTTTACAGGGCCTTAGGCAGAGAAGGCCTCTCCCCTAACTTACGGGAGTTAGGCAGAGAAGAATTTTGAGGATGGCAGCTGGATTTCAGCCCCTCTGAGCTACCTCTGAGCTGGCATGCCAGCTGTCATACTGCAAGCATTGTACCTGTGTCAGTACAACATTAAGTTTGGAGATATAATGCACTGATACAGCTAAACTGCCTTCAGACGCAAGCTAGCATTCCCAGGTATGTCTGCGCTGACTTGGTGTTCTTCACCAATGCTGCACTGTGCAGAGCAGACCTGTATTTCTGTTGGATCCCTTTGTAGACCTAGTTTTCACTGCTTTGTTCAGAGGATCCTTTGCCACTTCTCTGAGTTTGATTTTTTAATTGATCCAGATGTTTACATCTACAGATGCAGACAAGGCAGAGGAAGTAAGTAAATTAAAAAATGAAATATAATTGAATGTGATAACTGTTATACAAATTTATAGTCAAGCTGATATAGAATGCAATACATGATGGCAGTAATAATTTTACTTGCAAAGGGTGCAGTGAAATCTGTGAGACTTAAAGGGGGAATGGGGTTTCATCCTAAATGCTTAGAAGTAGGAAGAAGGTGCCCAAGTCTGCTGGCTGCAATTGGTCCCAGCTTGCTATTAACATCTCAATTGCATTTGTTCTGCCAGTTCAAAAGTTGTGGGGGGAATGAAAGAGAAAAAGAGGAAGCCATTGCAATGTTAGTAAAATGTATGGTTTCAGTTTCATGTTCCCTTTACATTAGATTTCAGCAGCTGGATGGTGAAGAATTGGCTAAGGAACAAAGTGCTGATACATATGCCAGAGCTCCAGGTATGATGGCTAAGAGCATGGTCCAATTTGGGGAAGGAGAGAGGGAATGCACAGAAAAAGGAACTCTGAGCTAAGCCTTCCCCTCGTCCTGGGGCTGCTGTGTGCAGGGCCAGCCCTCAGGCACAGGTTAGAGTAGCCCTGAGGCTACCTTGCTAAATAGACAGATCCTTCTGCAAGCCCAAGATTAGTCTCAAAAGAATGCTATCGACTACTGCGTTCAATTTGGTTTTAAATGATTCATGTACTAATTGAGCTTCTAATACTTCCCAGCTGAAATATCATTTGACCATACACTCTTGTTGCGTGTACACACGCACTTGTTTCAGTGTCCTGACAATTGGGATTGTGTAATTGACCACCACCACCAAAAAATAAACAAGTGTTTGCAGAATGAATTCTGCTGATTGAATTTGCTGTGTGAGAGTGATCAAGTACATATAGTGTTACAGCTGATTTTTTCAAGCAACAAAACTATGAAATGCTCCAGGGTACCAATGACATAGGCAAAAACCAGAACCTAGGACAAACTGGGAAGAAGAGTCCCCAGTGAATTACTTGTTCAAATGCCCTAGCTCATGCTAGTAATAGAAAAATATAGCAGACAACAGTATATGGTCTTCTTCATAATTATTTACTAAATCCCAGATTACTTTAAAGATGAGGTAACAAAGGAAAAGGAACATGATTTAAAGAGTTCCTGCCAGAGTCAGCCCAACAAATATTCAGTTGATTGGTGAGCCTGTGTTTCTAATAAGTATGTATTAACTGAAAGAATCCCTTATTTCCTTCCATTTGATTTTGTTTGTAGTAGTCAATGCATCTTAAAACAGTTCTTTAGATTTGGTCACTGCATCTTCACAAGCATTCATCTGTGCCACAAAATATATGGCACAGATCCCTGCCTTTCCAGTACTTATTTATCTTTTCCCAGTGGACAGGTTTGTGTTGGTGTCCCAAACAGTGATAAAGTGTGGTACAACTAAAGCAGCTTTCTGTAAAACCTCAGATTGCAGGGACATGGCCGCAGTGTCATCCAGTGAGTGTCCAGAAGAACTAAGGGGACACTTGTTGAAGTAATTAGACAGAAGACCTCAAGGAACTAACTAGAAATGCATTTCCATAAGGCCTGGGCATTTTGCTCTACTCCTTCAAAAAGGAAGGTCAATTTTTAGCCTTAAAGAAAGGACTGATTGGATGTGTGAAACTCTATTCAAGACCTGAATTCATGAACACTGAGCAATTCTGGACTTAGCTTTCAATTGGATGAGGGTTTTGTTTGGTTTTGTTTTGTTTTTATAATTCCTTTATTTACTATACAAAGAGTAGTCAGGGCAGCTGATATGGCTTATATGAGGCAAAATTGTCCAAGAAAAAACTGAAAGAGCAAGTGCCCAGTGGAAGCAGAGCATCATTGTGATTCTGTCACTTGTATTCATACAAATGCATCAGGAGAGGGAGTTATCTGGAGCCAGTTTATCTCCAGGGCTGGTACACCGACAAACCGATACCACCTCAGTACCAATAACTACTTTAATCTCCTAACCCTTACAGGCTTGGACAGCTACTCTATGCCTGAGAAACATTTTTGTTTCCAGCCAGACCTTGAAGGGCCAGCACAATAGAGCTAAATGTGTGTGATACACTACATTTGGCCTCATGCATTCTGCCAGCTTCAGTGCAAGCTTCAGTGTGAGCCTCTGGGTTTCAATGTGAGACTGCGCTCCAGATCTTGGCCCTCTCTCTCCCAGTAGAAAAGTCCATCTGACCCTCCAGGGTCCACAGGAGCTGAACGTGCCTTTGGGAACAGCATAGGCCACAGATCACTCATGCCTCCTTTAGAGGATAGAGATCAGGAGATCATCTGGCCACAAATGCTAAAAGACTGCATAACCCTAGTCTGTATGTCTTGCTTAGAGAGGTGATCAAGGCAAAATAAGGATTACACAAACTGAAAGACAGACACTTTGGGGTCAATCAGTTTAACATACTGACATGCAGATACTTGAACTATAACCAAGAAAATCTGTTGTTCTTTGTGTTAGGTCTTACACAACAGGCAAAGAGACAATATATGTCTTTCTCCTGAATAAACTGTATAAAATGATATTAAGACTTAGAGGTATATTAATCTTATCAGGCACAGTGAAGAAAAAAAAGTCACAGAAATTAAATGCACAATTTTGAACCAGTTCAATGGTCCTTTCATTTTATTATAACCCACATCACTTTCATAAAAGAAAATCACATCTTGAAGAACTGACTCAGTAGAACACCCACCTAATTTTGTGTGTCAAAAAGACTGAAACCTGGGATTACGTGATCTGACGAATCAGAGTTTTATATACTAGAGTTCTCCTGAGCATACTAACAAAATACTAGAAAAGGAAAGTAGAAATATATTTGGTCTTCCAAAAAACCTTTCTAGTCTATTAAGTAACTCTAAAGTTATAGGGGTGAAGGTAATAAACAGTCTTTCTCTCAGTAAGAGACAAAAAAAAAAAAAAAAGAAATGGGAACAGACACCTGAGTTTCAGAGCAGTTAAAAGGACAAGTAAGTAAAAGGACACTGCTCATGTTTCTTGGTGATGTGAAAATGGGAGCAGAGGAGAGGAAGAAAACTGTAATTATTATCTTTGGGACCTGTGGCAGTAAAACTAAAAAAAAGTTTTCCCTAAGGAAAAAGAGGAAAAGAAGAGAAGGATTTTTTTTTTCTATAAACATATTTGCCCCTCATCTCATCTCCATGTGATGGCCACTTTTCCTCTCTAGGACTTGGCATGCTCCTTAGTCACCTGCCTTTCTGGTCAGCAGTTATGGGTCCCACAGCTGGGCCAGGGGGTGCTGCAGCAATGCAGTGGCCAAGGGGTGTCAGACCATGCTGGGGCCCAGCACCCAGAGAAGCCCTAACGTAAGGCACAGTCTTCCTACTTGAAACTTTGCTTAATATATTCCCCAAAATTGCATGCAATTGCAATAATTAGGGAAGTCCAGGACCTGAAGGATACATACAGCCCCTGCCTCCAGTCCTACAGTATTTTGTCTGACTTTGCTCATTAGCTCAGTGTCACCTTTGACAGTCCCTATTTTTCATAGTATCTTTCTGACCAAAGATAAATTGGAGATTTTAAAATTTGCTGCTTTTGATCTTTGACTTATTCATGAAAAGATGTCAGATGGATATTAATAACCTAATTTTTTAGGTTACAACTCAAATGTTCCATAAGAACTCCACAGGCCAAAGATTTGTATAGGAGATGAATAAGAAATCGAGATGCCATATTTCTAACACATAACCCTCATACACATCAGCACACAAAATAACCCACAGCTCCAATTCATTTTAGTGGGACAAAAGCAATCTAAAAGAGAAATAAAACCAACTTCATATTACTAGAAAGAATTGAACTGTGATGTATATTGATGTTCAGACCCTTCAGAATTATATTTTTTGATAGAAAAGGTTCTGTTGCTACATTTTTAGACATTTATTTATTTTAAATGTGTATATTTGTGAGTTTATTTAAATAAAGTATGCATATTGTGGTGCATACACATATGAATTATATTTTTATATATTTTTATATCGCATTTTTCAACTGTCATATGCACTTAAAGACTGGAACAATGTTTTAGGAAGTCTTATCGGATTCAACTTCTTGGTTGCCTGTCAATTATACAATGAACATGAAATTATTGCAACTGTTTCATCAGCTTTAGGAAGAAACTGGTCACTGCATGGACCAGTAGTATTTTATATTTTAGGTATAGATTTAGATTAGCTATTAGGAAGAAATTCTTTCTTGTAAGGGTGGTGAGACACTGGAACAAGTTGCCCAAAGAAGTTGTGGATGCCCCATCCCTGGAAGCTTTCAAGGCCAGGCTGGATGGGGCTTTGAGCAACCTGGTCTGGTGGGCAGTATCCCTGGCCATGGCAGGGGGGCTGGAACTAGATGATCTTTAAGGTCCCTTCCATCCAAACCATTCTATGATTCTATACCCAAATGTTGATATCCAGAATAAGATAAATTCATCTTTTTTCTTCCATGGAAACTCTATCTTACTGTACCCCCTGAAGACACTGTTTTTTTCTCTCATAATCATAAAAGTTTATCACATTATAGACTATCACCCTAATTTACAAGGTGAACCAGACTCAAATTTGTAAGGATGATCCTAAAGGAACTCAGGAAGTAATACACAGAAAGCTATTTCTGGCCTAGTTATTTTGCAATAAGAGATCTTCCCTTTCTATAATGCTGTTCATTGTAGACTCAGATTTAAAAAATACTCTTGGTATTCAGAGGTTTATATTAAAATGCAAGCAGTCCTCTATTGTTTATTATATCTTGCACACTATAAATACAATTAACTTGTGCACCTGAATAAAGCATAGATATAAAGAGCATTAAAATGGTAGCCATGAAGCTCACTGAGATATGCTTTATTGTATCATTTAACTTCATGGACAGTTTGCACAGCTTAGGCTTTGAGAACAAATCTGAAGGCATAAAGAGAAAAGGGAAGATTTGACACCTCATGGGAAAAAAGCTAATATAGAAATAGAGTACAAATACAGCAAGATACAAAAAAGGTTGTCAGAAAAAGTGCCACAAAATAAACTTATATATCATCAAAATATAAAATCCCAAACAAAAACAGTTCCTATAGATTTGTGTCAGAACTGAATTTCTAGAGGTATTCAGAGGGTTTATTGGTGTTTTTGTTTGGTTGGTTGCTTTTTTCCTTATCTTCTGAGATACTGAGGTACTGGTACTTCTTGTACCAGTCCTGCCCACCCCAATGAAAGCAGCAGGTGTTCAGAAGGTCTGAAAAACAAAAGCCATCTATTTTCACGATGGAAACATACATATTGAGGCAAGTAGAATGTGCCATGCCAGGAAATTGGGGATTAGACAATAAAATGAAATAGTAATACAATTATATAACAAATCATATTCAAACACTGAAATGAATGATGCTTGAACAGTAAATTTATAAAAGCTTATACTTTAGAAAATCAATCTCTGTTCTATGATAAGCCAGTATTTATTATAACAGACGTGGCACAGATTTACATAGTCAAAAAATTACTGCTCATATAAAACAGTTCCATCATGCTTTACAGGATGTCCATTGTCTTGGCAGATATTGTAGACTCCATGATTCTCAGAATCTTTGATATGCATTCATTACCACTATGTGAAACAAATATTATCCTCTTAAAGGAGCAGAATCTAGTCTAAATGAAGAAGGTTTTAATACAGTGTTTCTTCTTCTAGTGTTGGAACCCAGCCTACGAACTACCATCAGCTCATTCTTCTCCTGTATAAATGACTTGAAAAATAGTATTATTTCTCTGTGAAAGCAGGGCGTGTGCACAAGATCACTACGTCCTGGTTATAAGCTACAGGGAATCTCTGTAGACTGTTTCACCACTTGTCAACACAAACACGTAACGCTGCATGAAGAGTACGTGAAGCAGCCTTGCAGCTCACCATTGATACTTCTGGACTAATAGTAAGGGATAATGTTTTATTTCAATGAGGTTCCAAGGACTGATCAGACAACAACCAAGGAGCCTCATAGCTACACAGAGAACAGTCTGTTGCAATGAGCCAACCTGCCAAAGAAACCCTCTCTGATTCTTGAATGCCCATTTTTTGTTCTCTTTTACTTTCCCCAGTCCCAACATTATGAGGGGAAAAAGCAATTTAGTATGGAAGGAAGTATGGAAATTTTTAAGTCTGAAATTTCCTCTGAAACTGAACTCCATTGTTTGTCATCAAACTTCATGACATCAGGCTGCTGCTCTTTATGTGTAATATATATTCAGAATCTCTCTGCAGTTCTTCTTCCAAAACTAGTATTCCTATCTGTAAACTAATCTACCCAGCTCCTAAAACTCCAGGCCTGTTTGTGGTATTCACATCAGAAAGCCACTGATGGATAGCTGTCCTTAACTGGAATATTTTTGTGCAGGCTTAGTGAAAGAGAAAAACTAAAAGGATGTGTTTACCTTACTTGCAAAGGCAGTCAGAGTCACACAGGTAGGGCCATTGTGTAGTCAAAATTTGTGCTCTATTTCTGTACATTAAAAAGGCTTCCTAGCAATCTTTGGTACCTTTCATAAAGAGCTGCTGGCTTTATTCCTTTTTTTAAATCATTATTATTTCTTCATTTTCCTATTATTTAAATAAAAGCAGTAGAATAAATGTTTTCTGCTGTCCTAGTTCTGGAGAACTTGTCTTACAGTGTGGATAAATAAACACACATTTGAGTGTGGTTAGTATTTTTCCACACATTAATACTTTTACTCGGGCTCTTCTGTCTGTAAAATGTGATTAATTTTAAATTAAAGAATGACCCAAACAGCACTTGAGACTAAACTGAAATGTTTTATAAAATATGTATATTGATTTTAACCAAACGCAAGTTTTTGAGATAAAAAGACTCTTTGATCCATATTCAGTACACCAAAAACTAACTTTCCTGACTTTGATCATACAAAGACATAGAGAAGATCTTGTCAGAGATGAAATACAGAAGTGAAAAGAGGTGAAAAATGAATGAAGTGACATAACACTGGTTGAGCTTTGTTGTCCTTGCTGTACTATACTAGAACAAGCACTTCTTGCTAATATGATGGAACAGCTCAACAATTTTCAGGCACAAAGACTACTTGAGGGAAAATTCAATAAGTAAGTTAAGAATACCAAACCGTAATCAGGCCTTGGGGAAGAAGCAGTATTGAAACACAACTTTTTTTGACAGTTTTGAGTGTAGCTCTGGTGGTCTGTTTCAAAAACTGTCAAAATGATGAGAAGTGGTCTTAGGAGTCTAGTTTGACTCTTAAACCAAATAATCTGGCTGCCTTCTTGGCATTAGTGCCGTTAGCAATTTTAAAAGTCTGCTTTTTGAAAGAGAAGAGATGTTAAAATAGAAAAATGACTATGCTGAATGTAGAGTAATTACTTTTCATGGCATCCTCATCGAAATCAATAGGATTGACTAATTAAGAGATCTAAGCTGAAATCAATAGGATCTGACAGCTAACACCTCCCTGTAGCGATAAACCAGCATAAACAATTTTGCATCTACACTGATGTAAAAATCAGCCAATCCTATTTTATCGCTATTCAGTAATTAACATTGTCTTTAACAACAAAGCCATGCTCTACCTAGTATACTCCCCACCTTCCAAAATAAAAGCTGATGAAACTGATATACCTTCTGTCTTGTAATGCACATTTGCAGTTTGTTACAAAAGAGTTTTGGTAGGTCTGATGTTTGGGTTCTCTTTACTAAGATGCCAGTGGACTAAAACAGGCAATTAAAATGCATGCCATGGCCAAGAGCATCAAATGCAGAGCTAGCAGCCCAGAATGGGGAAAAAAAACCACACAGTCAACACCAGCTTTTTGTTTTATTCTTTCATTGATGAAGCTTTAATGGGAAAGTTTATGGGTGGGTAGTTTCCTGCCAGTTCTTCCACTGAGGGTTTGCTCTGCCTCCCCGTAAGTCTTCAGTCTTCTCTCAGTGGATTTCTCGAGATCTATGCAAAGTCCATGCTACATTACATTGAACCTATGCTCAGTGCACAGTAGAGCAGGTTCATGGCACCTTGAGGCTTTCTTGAGTTGGAAAGGGGAGGGAGACAAGGAAAGAATTAAAACACAACTTGTGCTATCCAACAGATATGCTGCCTGAGGTTTGTTTTTCGGCTAGATAGATTCTGAATCTTGTTGGAGTTTTTTTTCCTTCTGAATTTCCAGGTAGAAGTAATAGTCAGCAATGTTTTCCATCTTTGGTTTGCAGTGAGGCTGTGACTCTTCAAACTATGCTGTTGAGCACAATTGACTTCATTAAGCTAACAACAATTCATTTGACATTACACACAAGTGACCAGGAAGACATATCAGGAAATTCAAGGGGAGCAGAACACATCAGAAATGTCTTCTGAATTATTGTTTTCCCTAGAATTGACTTCACATCTGTTAATTTCCTCATGTGTTTTTTTTTTCCTTCCAATTGCTCTTGGGGTTTTGCACAGTCTATTTTGCTATTTAATTCATGGCCAAATGAGTATCATTGGTTTCAATATATTTGTCATATAATTGTCAGCAGCAGACTAGAAACATGACTTCCAACCACTAAAAGTCACAGTAAACGGACATTTGAAGACATGTCAACTGTTCACTGTGGACCATATGTGCGTTTTCTCTTTTTTTCAGGAACAGATGCATTTGTTTGGAGGTAGAATATGAATTTAAGCATGTCTACATGTGGACTATGTACTTGAATCCAAAGTAACAACATATCCTGTCCCAATTATTAAATACAAAAAATTACAAAATATATTAGGAATCACAATCTTTCATACAAAATTCTTTCTTTGTAATTTCTGAGCCAAAGTGCTTTCTAATTTCCTGTCTTCCAAAGGATTTTGCAGATGTCTACATATCAACAAAAAAGAGGTTACATGATTCATATTGGAGAAGAACTGAAGTCCAGATGCCCTAAGCAAGCAAAAATCTTAATACTGGACATATTCGAAAGTTAATGTAGGCACAACCTTCCTTCCAAGAAATTTCTTTGTATCTGCATGGAATATTTGACTTGAGAAGAATTAAACATGAGTTTAAATTTGAGCGTGGGTAAAATGATTTATCTTCAACTAGGCTGGCAAGAACATCCTTGACAGTGGGTGTTTTTCTTATTTACGCAATGTCTGCCCCAGCTTTGTTCAGGTCAATGGAGTTTTTCTATTAGATCATACCCGAGAGAATCTAATCACCTGTGCTGATCCCACTTGCAGTAACGTGACTTGGAGTGAGAGGATGGCACTCAAGTAAAAAGCCGCAGCCCACTTAGGAAACCATGCTGATCCTGATTCAATGGCCTCTGAACTCTCCTTCTCTACAAATACCACTGCTAAAACAACTTCACTATGTTGCTCAATTATATCATTTTCTTCAAAACTATGGCTACAAAGGAGATCAAAAGCAAAAGTGATTTTGCTCTTGCCTAGCAAAAGTGAGCAGATGGTCGAACATCAAGATTGTGAAACAGCATGAGACAAATTTTATTGTGACCAAACACAAGAGATGCCATAAGATGCTCTCCCTAAGATGCTCTCCCTTTTTCCATTTTAGTAAGAGGTCTCATACATAGGCCATGGACTTAGAAGCAATGGGTTCAGTTTCTCCATTTTTTCCCTTGTGTGTCTTCTGGTGAATCTCCCAGCCCATGTAGTTCTTAGATTCCTCAAAATAGGCTTTAAAAGTTCTCAGGTACCATCCTCAATATCAATGCCCAAGGCTGTGCAGGAGAATATTGACAGAGCTGCACAAGAGATAACACTTCCTCAGAACAAACACATTGCTTAGAATGAGAGCTCATGAAGCACACATCTGAAATGGATATTTCTCGAACAATATTTTTGACTTGTGCATCCAACACAACAGTGAATAAGTGTTAAGATCACTCCCCTTGGGCGTGTGCAAAACTGGATTCAGATCCCTCTTCTGCTTTTCGTGGCAGTGAGCTAATACAAGATCTTCGACATGATTGATGAAAATTGCTGGATTAAGGAGACACTCCCTTGTTCCTTACTAAATCATTCATAAAGGACAGAGTAACTCCAATAAGATAAATTTACACTTCACTGTAAAGCCAAGTATTTTACGATTAAGCTACTCACATGGAAACCGGCAGAGCTATGCTGACAATTCTTGGTCTAGCTCCAGCAGAGGCAGAACTGGAATGCAGATCTTCTACCACTGTGGGAGTGCTTTAAATTTCAGTTTACCCTCTTTCTGCCATTTCCTTTGCAAAAGTGCAAAGCAGGGTTAGGTTCATGTGTCTCACAAAGGGTTAAAAACTGAGGATTCAACTAGGTGATGGCTTAAATTTTGAATACTGCATCTTGCTACTTCTAAGAGGCCAATCCTTTAAGTTTCTCCCTTTCTCTTTTTCCTTGTCCACAAAAATGGGATATTGGTGCTTCTTACATCCTACAAGTGTAATTATAAAACTGCAGGAACAAGGTTAATGGGACTATATAAGTTCTGTGCATGGATATCTAATAACAATAGCACATGAAGATAGTGAGCCAGTGATTCACAAAGGCTAAAATGAGAAACTAATTAAGAAGAAATACAGACTCCAGTAGGCAGTTCTTTTCTGGAGGTTCTAGATGTTCAGCGTAAGATGAGCCATAACAGAGGTACTACAGAAAAGTCATTTCCTTGTCTGAAGGGGGAAAGGATTTCTGTAACAATTAAACCAATAACATGAGTTTTGTAATGATAAGGCTATTGCTAATCTCATCTTCCATCTCTGTGGTACCAAGGAAGGAGCTCCATACTTTAAATANTTTCATCAATTCAGTCAAATAAGAGTTGATAAGCAAAGCATTACATAGATTAAATAACAAGGTGCAGGTGCCCTGGTTTAAGCCTGCAGAGCTCTGTGATACTTCTCAGGAGAATACCTTCCATTTTAAGTATATTATATTCATTATTCCTTTCCTCCCCCTCCTTTCTTCTTACATTTTAATTCGTTTTGCAGCTTCCTCTTCATCACATGAGCTTTTATTTTCAAAATAAGCCATTTGTGCAGTATCTTTTCAAATGCCTTTGGAAAATTTAAATATATAATGCAGGAACATTCCCTTTATCTGTCATGCTAGCAATATCTTCAAAAAGTCTAGTGTATTTGTAAAGCAAGAGCAGCTCTCCTAGCATTCTTACTGCATCTTGTTAACTAATCCCCTTGTCACCACCTCACTTTCACTTTCTTCTGTCACAAATTAATCCATCAACAATCTTGTAATTCGAATGATCTGGTTTCCTTCTTTTTCCGTGAAGTGACATTAACTCGTATTTGAGTTGTAAGAAGGCTGCATAGTTCTCGCTGAACAAAATATAATCAAATCTTACTTCTTTTAAATGCTATTCGAGGGCTTCGCTAGTTACCATGCAATGCTGTCAAGGATATTTAAGAACCTAGACAGAGGTAAAATGCAAATTGGTTAAGATGTGAGATCCATACCCTGCTGGAGCCGGTGTAAAGCTTCCCATTGACTTTTCTGCCATGGCACTAACATATCCTCTTTTGCTGGGAGCAAGGAACTCCTCTTTCAGGTCTCCAAGATTTTTGAAATTGGGAACTCCAAAGTCACTGGTTTCACATAAAAATTACGTTTTAAAACTTTGTGGAAGACCTTAACTGCAGCCTTTGGAAAGGAGGAGATTTATAGTAACAAAAAAAATCACTGTAGTGATCTTACATGATACCGGTGAATCTCATTCAGTACAGCACCTTTATCATCTTTTATATGGTAAAGTATTGTTTTTCATCTGTTATAAGGTAACATGAAAGATTCATCAGTGTGAACATTTTAGGCATTATAGGCTTTTTTAAAATGCACCTCCTCCCCTCCCAAATATGACCAATATACGATTTTAAAAGACTAACTGAAATATATCTTTTTAAAATGTGCAATTTGGGCACTAATATATTTGCTCTTCCTTACCTAGGCCAAAATTCAGCTTTTATTGAGTACTGTTTTGTTTCTGAACCGCTTCAACATTTAGATTTAAAGGACTTTCTACTAACACTTGGAAATAGATGGGAAACTTTTACAGCTTAAATAATTTCATTTTAGGAAGAACCAACACTCAGGTAATTTCAGCCCACAAAACAGGTATGTCAGGAAGTTATGAAGGCCTGAATTTGATATGATTAACATGAAAAAGGTTGTAACATACTGTATTGTAATGGAGTCTGTACCAACAGTCTCCCATGCTGAGAAGGAAGACTCATGTTTTATACATCTGATTCATATGATACTTTACAGTCATGCAGCTGAGTGTGGGGGACGCATAGGAATTTCTCTAGGAGAAAAGAACAGTGTCTGGAGCTAGGAGTTAAAATATAGAGAGTTAAGTAGTGTTTCTAGCTGGAGCTCTCACGTTTTCACTGCCTATGGCTGTAGAGAAGTGAGAGCCTATGATACAGGACACAGGTAATGGTGGGGGCAAATGGCTGGGAAGGGTGAGGAGACTCGGCTGTAGATAGGGATTATGCAAAACCTTGCAGCTTGCAGGGGCAGCCCTTCTCCAATGAGAGCCAAGGGGCACTGTGCCTCCTCGCCCGGGAAGTGCTGTTGTGCACTGCTTTCTGCCTTATGGTAGAAAACCCTTCTACAAGCTTCACACGTGGTGATAGGGACTTGGCTGGTCACGAGAGAGAGGGCTTGAAGATCTTTCACTGTTAAGGAGGTGCCCGCAGCAGCTTCTCATCCCTGCCACCGAGTCTCCATGAGATCATATGCAAATTCTGCCTTCTGTAGGCCTCAGTTTCCCCATTCGCAAACCAAGAACATCTAATCCATGCCATTTCCACAGCCCTTGGAAATCTCTGAATATAAGCAACAGTTGAGCGCAGTTGTATACTGAATACTAGCGCTGTTAGAGGCAAGTTATAAAAGCTGTGTGGACTGGCTCCAGAAATGTGTTTGGGCACAGGCAGAGATCTGTAGAGGCAGAACGGGCACAGAGAGAGCAGTCACACACAGTGGGACCCAACTGTTCATTATTATTTTTCATGTTATTTTTCTGCTTTTATAGCTTTGTTTTTTATTTTGAGCACTAGCCATTGGACGCAAAGGCAATTATTGCCCCTGCATGAAAGTTGTGCTTTTTCATTTCCATCTCTTTTATTATGGCAATTGCATTCTCATCACTGACCCATATTCCTCCTTATCCCTATAGGATATAGACTTTTTCAGTTCTTCTCTCCATTGCTCCACTGTATTGATCAAACAATTTGCAACCTGTCCTTCCTTTAATGTCATTTCCAAACTTCCATCTCTCTAGCCTCCTGTCTCTCGCAGGCAAATATTTGGTGGATGCAATCTTCTCCAATACAGCATGGCATTATTTCTGTATTTAAATGCCATATTATATACATAAATGGATGCATGGTATGCAGAAAATCATGAAGAATCTCCCTGTAGATGTCAAGCAAACCCTATTGCTATTATGAAGGCAAGGGAGATAGAAGGATGGCTTAAAAATAGATGAATAAACAAATAAAAATGACAAAGAGAGAGATTTATAGAGGACAGTCGTAATAATTGTCTCCTTCAGCAGACAGAACAACAGCAAAAAGCCCAAGGAAAAAGAATAACCTGCCTCTCTGTAGGAGGACACACATTTATTCCATTTCTCCGGAAAAAGCTTGAATGGTCAAATTCGGATCCGATATAACACAGGCAGTTTCAGAAAGGTGATTTTCAGTCTGTGTCAGTGATATGAATCCAGATCCTTAAAGCAACACAGGTGCTTTCATTTTCATTTTGACACAACTGTTCTTTAAGAAATTTTCTCCATCATGTACAAGCTGGGTCCTAAAACCTAAGCCTTCTGATAAGGGCCTACTTTTATGAAGACAGAATTTTTATGTCACAGGAAGACAATTTTCATATTTTTTTTTCAAATTAAAGTTTTAGTTTGCAATGTAGAGTGGATCAGACTCTCAAAGAAAAATGCCTACTTGATCCTTTAAAAAGGAAATAAGATTTTGAGAGGACCTTCCTTATGAATCGAAGTAAATGAAGTCTTGTAAGAGGTTTTCTAATCTTCCATTTACTATCATGTATATGTATTTGTAAGTACTTATATATGAAGATAAACAATACATGTATTTATAAATATGTACGATTTGTTTACATTTTTTTTTTTTAAATGTAAACCTCCTGCTTTAAAAAACAAATCTGAACTGGTTTTGCTGTGCTGTTCCTCTTTTCATAGGTCTCTGCATTCCCGGAGTTGGGATGGACTGTGCAGGGCTGCTCACAGAGGCTTTACTGCAGGATTGGGACCTTGATATTTAGTATATGTGAACTCTTGTAAGAGAGTTTCACTCCTGAGAAAACCTGCAAAGCCCTAGTGTGTTTCCTAGCATTGAATTTAAAGATTCTGCATGAAGTGTTGAACTAAAATCTGTTCTTAGCCTTTGATAACAAGCCTTTTCACACAAATTTGCACTTAGTATCTCCCTCAGTTTGCATAGGAGCCAGAGTGCTGAAAATAGATGAAGGGTAGCTCTGTGCTCCCATCTGATGTTGGTTCAGATCACTGGAAGGATGTTCTTATAAACAAAGAGCTGCAGGCCATGTCAGAACCCCTTTCCTCTTCCTAATCCACAGATCAGTTAAGAAATAACACATTTTTCTTCATTCAGGACTCCTTTTATCTTTTCTCCTTCTCATGTGTCTGTGGGGTGTTTTTTTTCTCCTCTTTTCTATCACACTACTGCTGAATGTTGATGAGAGACTACTTAGGCCAATCCTAGAGTGATTTTGTGCAATTGTGTTGTTTTTTTTTTTTTTCCTTTGGGTCTGGCAGGGATCTACCTGATCCCTGTGTTTAAGAATACCAGGTGGCTTAGATTGCCTGAACACTGGATGTTGTCCTACGATGACACTTTTCCTCACCTCTCCTGAGGAAAGGAGACACATTAGAAGACAAGGCAGAAATGTTTGTCTCGGTGAATCTTGCGAAAGAACAAACCCACTCTGCCTTCTGTGCCTTCTGTGCAAAAATCACAGGATGGAGTCGTATTGGAGAGGAGAGAAAACAAAGGTTCAGTGCTGGTGTTCTGGGTCAGTAGGTTCCAAATGTACACTTGCTTTTACATCTGTTGCACCGATTTATATACAAGGTGGAGGTTAACTGTTTTCTGTTTTCCTTTTGCTACAGCTTCCTCTGAGCTCAGAGCATATGCTTTCTTGATACTATTTCAAAAGAAGCTGTTTTAGAGGGGGGGGTGCTATTTGATTAGACCTGGTGAAAAGCCCCATTTTAAAATTCTACTGTCTATGCTTGTTAAAGACGTACAGCGATCATTTCCACTTTTCTCTGCTCGCTAGGATCTAGCTGTATTTTTAGCAGCAGTGTGTGGTAGAGAGAGCCCAAACTCTTTCTTCCCACTGTCGCTGTGACTGCTGAGGGTGCTTGATGGTTGATGGTTTTCTGTGCTGGTTTGTGCTGCAGAGGAGAAAACATTAAAGCCAGCTCTGTAGAGTGGAGAGCAAATAGGGTATAGCTTGACAAAAAAAGGCCAAGAGAAACTCTGGTAGGCCAAGGAAACTACAGGGAGTCTCACACCAGGTAGGGTGAGATTTGACTAATAGGTGCTGGTATAAACCCCTGCTTCTGTCTTACATTAACGCACTTATGCCAAAGGTAGGGATGGCATAGGAAAAATAATTGCCTTTCCTTGTATCAGCCGAACAGTCCTGATAGGCTTACACCAAAGAGAAACCTTTTCATAATTCCGTCGAACAAAATGGTATATAGGAGTGAGACTTTCCCAAAGCTGGGAGGAGCTGTGCTGGTGCCAGTCAGTGGGGCAAAATGTTTGCCCAAGGGTTTTGTAGTAGGGCAGATACCCTGATGTAGCTTTATTAGTAGAACAAAAAGTCTATTGTGGACTACTTATGTGCACCCTTAATGGACAGTATGCAAATCCATTGGCCTCAATGGTACTATTCATGTATGCAAAGTTGGACACGTGCTTTAGGTCTGCGTTACTTCCACCCAAGCCATTATGTTAGTTCAACAAAAAAGCAAAGCAGTTCCTCCAGCTTTTACCTTGGTAACATTTGTGAAAGTACTGGTAGGAAAAACCTGCAATGAAAAAATGCTTTTGAATGTTTATAATGAAAAGGGTTCTATTTTTCACAAAAAAAATGTTAATTGAAAACAGTAATTTCTGAGGATTGTTTTTTTTTGGTGACTTTTTAAAAAGCGCAAAGCTTAAAAGCCTGCAATAACTGTGGAAAGCAAAAGCTTGCTGCAATCTCTGATTTGCATGGTCCTTCAAAACAAGCTGTGCTCAAAATCAGGGGGGCTGCTTATAGGTTGCAAAGACCTAAAGATTGAGTTCAGTCCTCTGAGATGACGTATTGCAAAAATCATGCCTTGTTTGAGCAATGGTGGCTTGGAGAATATGGTTCACACACAGTAAAATATTGGAACCATCTGTATTACAAAGTAGGCAGCAACAAACATTTCTCAGTAGAAGTGAGTAAAAATACAATGATCTGTTTTGCAATGGAAATCCCTATATGAGGTAATTCTACCATCTTGCAATCACATGCCTCAAGATGTTAACAGCATAAAGCAGATTTTAAAAGCAAGTGGGAAAACTATTAATTTCTTACATCTCTACGTATCTGTAATTTACCATGAAATACTTAAAGGTTTTTTTACATTGTTTCAAAAAACCTGTCCATATTTAAATAAAAACCTCCTTTCACTGCCCACGCTACATATTTCATTTTATCTGTATGAGAAATGTGAAACTAGGGAATTAATAATTATTTCACTTGGAAAGGTATGAAGCAAATTCCATTGCCTTTGTCTGATTAGAATCTTCCCTGCTGGTTTAATTAAAAATGGCCATGTGACAAGCAAAGAAAGCATCTCTCCTTTGGGGTAGAGGGGGGAGGAGGGAATGGTATTGTATTTTCCGGTAAACAGTGAATCCTGAAGCTCCAGAGTTGTAAAATTTAAATGCTTAATGCAAATGAAAAATGCAGACTCAGGTCAGCTATAGACAAATGTCACTAGACTGGATGCAAAATGCACTGCCGGCAGAAAAGATGACATTTATCAGTCATCCATACATCAGTAACTAAAACAATTTTAGGGTTGTCTAGACAGGCATCTATTATTCCTTAAATTTAAAAGCTTTAGTAGAAAGACAACAGCAAATGCTCTATTTATATTTAGGGCTTTTTTTTCCAGAAGAGACAAGATAGGGAAAGGAAAAATGATAGTTTTCAAAATGAAAAGTACAAATTTGCTTTTCTTTCTTTCTGTCCTTTTTTTTTTTTTTAAAAATCTTTTTTGCTGTCTGGGTAAAGGAGATTTTCTTGGCATGTTCTGAAGGCAATTTAAGTGAATTATCAGAGTGTGCATGCAATGCTGGCTGTAATTATTACAGTACAGCCCTGTAATATTGAGCTTAATTACTGTGTACAGTGTTTGGCCTTTATGTTTTCTGCTTAATTTACCCTGTATAGTTAACGTGAATTTAGTGAAATCATTATGCACCTTTCAGGTTTCTTCTTTGGGAAAAAAAAATATTTACATTCTCAGGAGAAACAAGCCAGAACAGATACAAATATTGAAGTAAATAATTCTGGTGGATGGACCCCTTTCCTCTGTTGCTTATGTGGAGCCACAGTTCTACAAATATATATTCATGTGCTGACTTAAGGTCTGTGAACTGTCCCATTAGCTGCAACAGGAATACTTGCAAGCTTCAATTTCAACATCTGACTAAATATTTTCACTATTTAAACCACATGCAGCAAGGTTTGGGTTTTTTTTTTTTTCCTGTTCATTTTTGTATCCCATACAGTACCAAGCATTTTTGTAAGAACGTGCACAAAATTGCAATTATTCTTTGCGCTGTGCAGAACACATTCTACATATTTTGGAATGAACGAAATTATTTGTACGATGAAATTATTTATACTGCTGCTTTAAATTAAAGTTAATCTCTGGTTATGCTACACTCCAGCAGAAGCAGTATAGCCCGACTCATCTGCGGTCTGCTGTCCGTCAATATCTCTTCTGTTTGCAGGTCTCTCTTTTATATCGCCTCCTCTAGCAGGAGGAAACAGCTCAGTGTCAGATTACCCCTCTGGCAGCAGGGCTGGAGCGTTGGCTATTCAGGCCCTGGTCTTTAGTGCCAGCGGTTTAGAGCCCTGCAAAACGTAAGGTCAGCTCTGGCCGTCACACGCAGAGCAGGGAAACTGAGTAGTGGAGCAAGTCGGTAAAAATACAGAAGCAAAAGATGCTGCTTACACAGTAGGCCTTAACAGAGAGCTCTGACTTTTAAAAAGATGGATGCTTTTTAATGGGCCACAATGAAACACAGGCTGCTCGTGAAAGGAGCGATGAGAAAATGTTTGAAAAGTGAATAATAAAAATAAAATTATCAAGGGTTTCAGCTGAGAACATTCAGTTGTATTCACTGCCTTCCAGAAAGGAAAACTGCTATAGAGCGTAACACCTATACACATTGAAAGTGTTTGGGGGTTTTGTTCTCTTCTGTTGGTTTTTTTTCCTGCCTAGATTTCTTGTACAGTTCTTACTGTCCGTGTCTGCCGTGAAGAGGTGATGATCATGATTCCCACATTTTGTCAACTTGGGAATGTCAGAGAAAGGTAAAGAAACTGAGGCACAGGGAGATATCGGTAACTGCCTCCTGGATTCACTCATGTCTAGCTACATGTACGGTACTGACACGTTAATATTTGGAAAGAACTTTGAAGCAATTAAATGTATTACAGAAGCACAAATTAACACCACAGCAAAGTGTGTACACAGCAAATCCCCTTACCTTTGATCTGGCAGAGGTCGGAGGAAAACGCTGAAGGTATGGGAGAATTCAGACCCCTTTTGCTTAGCAGCACCTATCAGTGCTGGCAGCTTTATCTTCGCTTTTGATGGCTGACCCTGCCAGCATTACCCAAGGGCCGCCCCCGTCCCCCTGCCCCCCCCCTTGCTGCCGGGTGCACGGTCCCCGAGGGGTCGCATTCCCCGCACCCCCCCACCCACGGACCGTGCTCCCGTCCCTGTATTTCCCCCCATTTTCCACTAGGTGGAGCTGCAACAATATTTTTCCTGTCTTTATGCGAAGGAGGAAATAGTTACGAAGCTATTTGAAAGGCAATGCTGGTCTTAACAATTCAAATGTATTCCTGTTAATTTGTATTTGATAAAGGTTCAGAAGTCTTTTGTTGTATGTCTAGTTAGCCTGCATGTTACACTTAGAGCATTTGCAAATTTTCTGTTTGATTGTGAGCCTTACTGTGAATTTTTATGTGGCTGTATACCCGCGCTTATTTGTTTATATGTGTGTGTGTATTTCTGCATTTGTAGGGGTGTGTGTATATAAAAGGCAGGGAGAAAAAGCTATGCCTTCACAGTTGTTATTCTCATGAATGAGATGGTAAAGCACGGGGCGATGCCTAATACATACAAAATGCCAATACATTTTTCAGAGACAAGCGGAGATTAAGGATTTGATTGTCTTCTGTGTAAAGCTCAGTTGGTCCGGTGTTCAGTACCCAAAACTGAGACAGGACAGTGCTTAGCTTTCAGAAAGCTCCTTTTCTGATTGTGTTCCTTTTGGACAGATTATTGAAGTGGGAGCTCAACAACCTTGTACCAGTCTTTAGCATCTAGTTATCACATCCTCTTTTTAAAGGGTCAAGACCCCCAATGGCAGATACTCTAAACAATGNCAGGGCTGGAGCGTTGGCTATTCAGGCCCTGGTCTTTAGTGCCAGCGGTTTAGAGCCCTGCAAAACGTAAGGTCAGCTCTGGCCGTCACACGCAGAGCAGGGAAACTGAGTAGTGGAGCAAGTCGGTAAAAATACAGAAGCAAAAGATGCTGCTTACACAGTAGGCCTTAACAGAGAGCTCTGACTTTTAAAAAGATGGATGCTTTTTAATGGGCCACAATGAAACACAGGCTGCTCGTGAAAGGAGCGATGAGAAAATGTTTGAAAAGTGAATAATAAAAATAAAATTATCAAGGGTTTCAGCTGAGAACATTCAGTTGTATTCACTGCCTTCCAGAAAGGAAAACTGCTACAGAGCGTAACACCTATACACATTGAAAGTGTTTGGGGGTTTTGTTCTCTTCTGTTGGTTTTTTTTCCTGCCTAGATTTCTTGTACAGTTCTTACTGTCCGTGTCTGCCATGAAGAGGTGATGGGTTTGTGTGGCATCATGATTCCCACATTTTGTCAACTTGGGAATGTCAGAGAAAGGTAAAGAAACTGAGGCACAGGGAGATATCGGTAACTGCCTCCTGGATTCACTCATGTCTAGCTACATGTACGGTACTGACACGTTAATATTTGGAAAGAACTTTGAAGCAATTAAATGTATTACAGAAGCACAAATTAACACCACAGCAAAGTGTGTACACAGCAAATCCCCTTACCTTTGATCTGGCAGAGGTCGGAGGAAAACGCTGAAGGTATGGGAGAATTCAGACCCCTTTTGCTTAGCAGCACCTATCAGTGCTGGCAGCTTTATCTTCGCTTTTGATGGCTGACCCTGCCAGCATTACCCAAGGGCCGCCCCCGTCCCCCTGCCCCCCCCCTTGCTGCCGGGTGCACGGTCCCCGAGGGGTCGCATTCCCCGCACCCCCCCACCCACGGACCGTGCTCCCGTCCCTGTATTTCCCCCCATTTTCCACTAGGTGGAGCTGCAACAATATTTTTCCTGTCTTTATGCGAAGGAGGAAATAGTTACGAAGCTATTTGAAAGGCAATGCTGGTCTTAACAATTCAAATGTATTCCTGTTAATTTGTATTTGATAAAGGTTCAGAAGTCTTTTGTTGTATGTCTAGTTAGCCTGCATGTTACACTTAGAGCATTTGCAAATTTTCTGTTTGATTGTGAGCCTTACTGTGAATTTTTATGTGGCTGTATACCCGCGCTTATTTGTTTATATGTGTGTGTGTATTTCTGCATTTGTAGGGGTGTGTGTATATAAAAGGCAGGGAGAAAAAGCTATGCCTTCACAGTTGTTATTCTCATGAATGAGATGGTAAAGCACGGGGCGATGCCTAATACATACAAAATGCCAATACATTTTTCAGAGACAAGCGGAGATTAAGGATTTGATTGTCTTCTGTGTAAAGCTCAGTTGGTCCGGTGTTCAGTACCCAAAACTGAGACAGGACAGTGCTTAGCTTTCAGAAAGCTCCTTTTCTGATTGTGTTCCTTTTGGACAGATTATTGAAGTGGGAGCTCAACAACCTTGTACCAGTCTTTAGCATCTAGTTATCACATCCCCTTTTTAAAGGGTCAAGACCCCCAATGGCAGATACTCTAAACAATGAAAGGTGGGGAAAAAAAAAAAAAAAAGAAAAAGAAAAGTCAGGTGTAGCAGATGTACAAGTGTGCTTGCCCTTAGGCTTGACTGTCTGTAGATTCAGGGCTACCAGTATTTGAAGGGAATTTCCTGTGTTTTGTCACTCAGAATAGCCGCCATGGATGCACCCTTAGACCTTGGCTGTTTGTGGAGGGTAGGACACTTGAACTGTCCAAGCATGTCCTTTCCTTTCCCTATTAGGCCCAGCTGTGTCAAAATCTTCATTCAGATGCAAGAGTTCTTGCCACCCTCTAGACCTTTGCTACCTCTAGTTTGCTTGGCTGCAATGTGCCCCTAAAGGTGTCTCAGGGTTCAGCAAGTAGTAATGTACCTGGTTAGTGGAAGCAGCATTGACATCTATTCCCCAGACGTCGCACTGGCTTCCCATTTGCTTCTTGATTAAATGCGAGATGTATCTGTGACTAATAAAGTCTTCTGTAGTTTAGACCCTGTGTAAATCAGATTGTTCCTCTTTTGGTGCTGGATCCAGCATGAGACTGGTAATCTGACATTCCCAGAAGAGTCTGGGTGATTTTTGACAAGTAGTTGGAAAAAGTATTTAAATCCCGTAACCTGTTTTAAGAAACGTGGTCAGGTATCAGAGGTTCTTCTATACCAGGGATTGCCTCTTCTTTATACTTTAGCATCAAGAACTGAAGGGTTGTTGACCCAGCAGCACCTCTTAGGTAATGATAGTGTGCGTGTTTGGGGAGGGCATATCAAGGGGTGGTTCCAGCCTGCAATACAGCATGGTCACAGTCTGAGGTAATTAAAGTCTGATTTTCATTGTACAAGCCAAAGTTTTTGTTATCTTAGACTTTGTCACGTCTTATGGTTGCAGAGAGATGTGGAGGCAGACTAGGGAAAAATGATGATCCACCTTTTATACAGGTGGATTTTATGATGGAATAAATACACTTCTTAATTTTTGTGCTGATCACCTATAAGAATGCAATGATCCTTTTCAGCCTCCGTGTTTTTTAGACTTTTTTTTTAAACTCCAGGCAAAGTTGCTGAACGGGTGTAGGTCAGACTAAAGTAGGAAGCACAGAAGGACTTCTGAAATGACGTTTTATCAACAGGAGAGTGCCTGTCTCTGTCCTTTTCTTCTTTTACTTTAAACTGTCCTGGAAGCTTATGAAAAGGAAAGAGAGTTTTAGAGCCTTTTGCCTGCAGGATGATGGTTGAAAGAACTGCAGAAAATGGGAAAAAAATTTCGGAAAAGCTAC
>VXBO01005648.1:0-13412 GCA_013400135.1 Rhinoptilus africanus | reverse complement strand
TTCCTTCCTTCCTTCCTTCCTTCCTTCCTTCCTCTTCTTTTTTTCTTTTTCTTTTTCTTTTATGCTGCCATTTGTGCTACAGAGCCCTTGGAATTGCATCTCTCCATGTTGCTAGAAGGTTTGCATTACGTGATGTAATTAAAATTGAACAATCTTTTAGGGAGTCTTTCTTAAGACACTTGCCTAGGAATAGTAACCCCTTGAGAGGGTGGGAAGCTGCAGTTCCACCAGGAACGTGTGCTGGTCAGCAGCGGGAGGCTCCACACCGCGGTCCACCATCATTATAGCTGTGCATTATAGCTGTGCTTCTGGAATGGATTGGGGAAGTCTCCTGCCAGGAAAAAGGTGCATCTGGGAAAGAGTAAGCTACATATTATTTCACTTTAGGTCCTGTAAAAGCTAACTCGCTACTCTTTGAAGACTAGTAACTGTATTTATGTAAGTGCTGTAGTACAGGGAGACCTGTAGGCAATTAGCCTACATTCATTCAATAATCAAAGCTGTTGCAGGTTTGCGAACTAGTAAAAACATTTGTGAGGAAAGCAAGTATCTAAACTTTTTAGAGCCATTTAATTTAATTTTGACAGGATGTGGTAAAATAACTCGACAAATGGACATTGCTGCTTCAGTGGTTATGGTTGTAAAGAGATTTTTTTTTTTTCTTCCATACTGATTATTCAAGTTCAGTAATCAAACCAGAGTTTTTTAATGGGAATATAATTTTGGAAAGTCATTTCAAGTAATTTCTGACATTTCAAGTCAGAAGCACTGCTAGGAGTGTCTTTCAAATGTTTGGTCTTTCAGAGAATTCTCAAAATGTATTGGTGTGTGTGGGTGGAATATGCTAGAGGATAATACATTCTGGTATCTCTGAGGCCATCACAATTCACGATAGATGAAATGTGGAGCTCTTCCATAATTATCTGTACTTACAGAAGAGTCTGTTGATGCAAGAAATACATTGTGAGCCAAATATGCAGGACATTGCAAAGTTGAGAGAGTGGTATTTTCACACATTGCTTTCCCAGCTATGAGCAGCCCTCCCAGTGCCAGGTGTTATTCTACCTGCTGTGATTGCCCACTGCATCCATACGGTGAATAAATACACACCCTTTATTTTCGGTAACAGAAGAAATAGTAGGCTTCCTAATACATGTGAATGTATACAGCCATATTGTCTGTTGAAAAATAACCAAAAAGATAACTTAGAAGGCAAATACATATGTATTTAATTCCTGTTCCGCTTGACAGAGTGTGAGGCTATTGTGATATCCACCCATGCTATAAAACTGGGGCAGGTAAGAAGAGATTCAGCCCAAATATGCTGGCATAGTTTAACATAGTGTCAATCTGCAAGGGAAGCTGTTGATCCTCTGATCATTGCTAGAATATAGTGTAATCGTTCCTTTGACACCTTTGTCTTTTATTTCATCAGTATGTAGTACATGACATTTTGTACTTGTGAAAGGTGCTGAACTGACAGGCCTTGAGACTGAAGTCTTCTCTTTGTACACATATCAGACGATACATAGACAAACATAGCATCCCCTCTCTGCCTCTTTCTCTGTCTTTCCTACACTTCAACTGCTTTCTCGCTGTGGCTTTCTCATATGACCACCATTTGAAGTCAGAAGGTAGTATGATCTCTGCTGCGATTCAGTAGTTACTATTTGCTGTTAATGTTACCAAGAGGGCTGCTTGTCCTCTGTGGGTTTTGTGGGCCTTTTTTTTTTTTTTTTGTGATACAAAACTGTATTTCCATGAATTTAAATAATTCCAGCTCATTTCATGTGGGTCACAAACCGACCATTAGGCTGTAATATCTTTAGGTTGCCAGTGACCTGAACCAGACTTGATCTGGTAACCTATAGCAAAGGTGAAATGCTCCATATCCTATTTCCATTCCTGCTCATATATGATTTTGTTCAGTATAAGGTTAATCATGCATACAAGAGAATTGGTTTTTTTCGCTGAAGTGCACAGTAGATCTGTGTTTTTGTCATTTCTGTCTTTTTGGAGCAGACAAAGGGGATTATGAATGGGTAAAGTAGAAATTATAGTGTTAACAGTACCAGTGAATGCATAGTAAAATTATTATGTTTCATAATATTAGTGAAATTTGTCTCTTTATTCACATAGCACAGAATTCCCATTGGGAATATTGGATCCACTGTGCAGATCAGAGAGAACAATTCTGCCCGTAGTATGGACTTCTAATGTTTTTACCATTCTTGCACTTGAAGGGGAGAGGGATGTGGGGGATGGAGTTATTGTCTTCTTTCAGTTTTGAATAATGTGATCACTTTGAGAAAAAGAAAATATGAAACAATCCACGTTCAGGACAAACAGCTTGCAAAACTTAGCTTCAAAATGTGTAGCTAGTTCCTGTGGTTGGCACCTTCCCAAAGTATTCAAGAGTTATTTAATGTTTGTCTATGATCTATTTAAAAATAAAATCATTTAAGAACTCAAAAAAAAAAAAAGTTGCTGTCCTCAAATTAAAAAAAACAGGCTATTTGCATTGAGCAGCAGAATAACTTGGGGTAGGGTGGCGATGGTGCAGGGATAAAATTCAAAATTCCTGGAAAGGGAGTTTTTTGACCAAAATTTTGGTCAATGTCTCTACTTAGATATTTTTTATACTATAATTAGTCAAATATAGACCCAATATGTAATTCCGTTTATAAGCTGCAGAAATACATAGCTTCATACGCTTTTTTTTTTCCCAAAGCACTTTGATTCTTTTTTGTCTTCTCAGTGTGTTTCTTGGTGTACAGAAACACAAAAATGTGCTACGTAATTAAGTCTTCAGTTATCTTTTACCAGATGTTGCTAATTATTCTATTTTTTCAAGGAATATGACAAGAGGATACTCCAGTTGTATAATTTGTTAATACTTTGCTAAATTATAGGCCAAAATCAATAATATAAAGGAAAAAGTATAAATGTTTGAGTTTGTTGAGTTTTTTTTAATAATCTCTATCTCTACAATAACATCGGATTAGGTTAATATTTTTAGAAGTAGCATCATATTCTTATTCCACTTAGTCATATAAGGTATCATATGAACATAGACTTAAATTATTTTTGTCAGGACTGGGTTTGCATTAAGGATCTGTTTAGTGATTAAGGGCAAAATCTGCCCCCTATCATTTTTCACACTTGCATTTACTCATACTTTCAGACTTGTCTCAGCTAGATCAACTAAATTTTCCCTGAAAGATTGAGAACATATCCGGCCTCACTCAGTCACAGTCCAGAAGGAATTCAGTTATTTCAAGAAGTCTCATTACACAAGATCCTTCTATTGCCTCTTGTTATTTATCTTTCAGTACTATCACCTTTTACTACCCTTTCTTCTTCCTTAATTCAAATTAATAAAGTCCCGCAGTGAATGATTCTTCAGTTCCTTTGAAATTTCTTTTGAAAGAGTGAGAAGTCCTCAAAAATCACAATACTCATAAAATGGTTGAGGGGGAAAAAAACCCTTTATTCTTTCCTCTAGACTTCAGTGACACTATGAAGTTTCACATAATTTGCAGACTGCATCTCATAAAATACTGGCAAAATTTATTCAATTCAAATTAAATAGATGTAGCACAGAGTAATCTTTCTCTATTAAATATGTCACTTTTTGCAATTGTTTCTTAATATCCCTCACAGCTTCCATCTAAGATTAGCACTTTCTTTGCTGCCACAGTTTCACTAACCTACTGAATTATTCACTGAAGCATAACCTTCAGATATCAGGTTAGAAAGACCTTGATTATGGCAGGAAGTGAACTGTATAAACCATTTTTCTTTAAAAGAAAATTTCTCAGTATAGAAAAGTCTGAAATGAGATAAGTATTAAATGTGTGTAAAAATTAAGTTCATAATTGATAGAAATTTAGTCAACTGTGACATTCCTGTATTTTGTTTATAATAATGTACAATAACATTCTAGATACCATTTAATAGTGTAAAAACATGTGCATTTTCATGGTGCTTATTTAAACTTAAAGTACAAGGCAGGATATCCGTGTTGGTCTCAGCTGTAAAGCAGAGCTGTGGAATGTCTCACACGGATTTAACATACTGGACAAAGAATATTTACATCCAATTCCTGATTTTGTCCCATTTGCTGAAAATTACTTTTAAGGGGCTCTCAGCTCTGGAAACCATGGTGACAGAGTGGAAGCCTTCCCTACAGCAAACCACTGTTATTGACCATTACTTTGTGCCAATCCACTGTTGAAAGGTCATTTGAACACCTACCAAGGAGACAACAGCTTCGGGAACACTTCCTTTGCGAGTGTTGAAATACAAACTCACCACTCGCCTGTCTGCTTCTCATGACCTGTCCAGTGGCACCCAGGAGATGAAATGTAATTGTGAAGTTTAACAGGCTTAAACACCCTGCCTTTTAGAGGCACTATGATAGCAAAATGTCAGGGCAAACAACATTCTACAAATTATTCTGCTAGTCATGCGTACAAATTTTCATAATGACTTGACCTAGAATAGGAACAAAATGTGTTTTCCTAACGTGGGTGATAACTGCATAATTATGCAACTGATTCTGCTAATATTATCAGCCTTATGTTACTTTCCCAGATGTCAGAGAAATGGCACAGAAGGAGAAAACAGGTGGTAAGATTGTGGGATATTGCATATTAGCACAGTTCATAACAGAATTTTCTATGTAGACTTGTTGACCGTAGTTTGAAGAACTATAATTTAAAACATGCTGCACAAGGATTTAACGTTTCGGGTTTAGCAGGCGCTTCAGCAAATTTTCTGCTGTGCAACAAACTGTTCCGTTCCTAAGATGCGTTTAAACCTCTTGCTTCCTCTTCTCTGCCTCTCTTTCTCCAAGTGATGTTTGTGATTTGTAGGGCTTTACGAACATGTAAGGGTGTCACTTATGGATAGCTAAATTTGCATTAAATGATTGTGTGCATTTGCAAGTCAGATACCATTTTTAAAGAAACCAAGTAATGTGAAGGAAACTATTTGTTTAATTAATATTTGAAAAGGATGTATATATATTGCTCTTCAAGGGTTCTTAGACAAGAGGCATTTGAAAGCAGAGTTTGGACATCATAAAAATTGGGTTCATGCTGTGGGTGTACAAGTGATTTTTTTTCCTCATGTTTTAATAAACAATATGTGTACACACATCATGAGGATACATGCAGTCATGTATCCTTGTATACATTTATTTGGTAATTCAACTCTGTATTTATTCTGTGTTTATTAAAGAAGTATGCCTTTGACAAAAAGGTCTGCAGCTGTGGCATTTGAATTGCAGACCAAAAATACACGTGAAAGAATTAAACTTCCTATATGGGAAAGAGGTTAAAATGTGTACTTAGGGAAATTGATCATTTTGTACTTAGAAATATATGTTGGAAGTCACTGTGGGCATGACTTAGCGCACGCTGTTTGTTTAGGTTTAACTGTATCCACTGAAGCTGCCTGGGAATCGCATCGAGAGTGTTCACAGTTCTCTAGTTCCTGTGTTTTTGCCTTTTGATAATGTTTGCTAGAAATTTTCTCAGGCTTAAAATAATTGGAAGCAAACTACAATATCAGTACTGAAAATGGAAGTTGTAAAAGACAGACAAGATTATGGCAGTGGTCCTTCCAATCAAATAGGCAAAATGAACATCTCATTATGTGCCTGAAGTTTTTATGATAATCTGAAACTCTGATTAAAAAGAATGTTATTAAACTGATTTTTTTTTTTTCCCAATGAATTGATCTGCCATCAGGCTAGAAGAAAGGAGGTTTTGTAATCTGAGGCAAGGTACTTTTGTTTAATTTTTACCTTCTCTGTTTTGTGGGAATGTTTTGAAGAAGAAGCTGTTTGTTAAAATGTGGAAAATTTACCTTTAATGGAGTGATAGAAGAACCCAAAATATGGCAATGAACTTAAATATTCTTGCTCAGTTGTTTCTGAAATGGCTTTTTTAATTATTTCTGATTCTGCATTTATACTTTTACAGAATCTTTTGGAGTTGGAATCAATAGAAAAAAATAGCTGGTGAAAAGTGGAAAAGTATCAGATCAAAACTTGCTTTTCATGTTAGGACTTTGGGTAATTGATGGACAAGCGTGGACTTCGAATGTTACACTTTCTTCAGATTTGTAGGCATTTGGAAGGTTAATAGCAGACATATGTTACAGTGGTTGCCAATAGCAACCCTTGTGATTCGGGTTGGGTTCAAACAGCCATTCAACCCCACTTGTCCCCACTCATTAATTCCAAAAGCTAGCCATGCAGATTGTTTTGGGGGATGACATTTTACATGTGTGTCTAGCAGTCTCTTCTGTATGTATTTATCTAAACATTTATATTTCTTCCATCACCACATTACACAAGTGTGAATGAATCTTGGCTGACAACATAGCTGTGAGGAATGGAGAGGGAGTATTATCTTCCTCATTTAACAGAGAGAGAGAGAACTAAGATTTTAAGACTTACTGAAAGTTTCAAAGAAAATAGGTATCACTGCTGGATGTTGCTGCTGAAGTGTCTGAGCCTTTATCTGCTTTTTCCTTTTTTCTTGTGTCTGTGTAGAAACATGCCTGAGTCTTCTGTGCCAGCAGCTCCTTAGGATTATTACCAGGGATGATAGGCTGGCTCTTGGCAAAAGTTTTGGGATTCCTAGCTTTATTACAACTGGTTTTTTGCATGGTGTAATTCAGATTTTTAGCTATATATATGTGTGTGTGTATGTGCATATTTGTTATTCTTGCCATCATTAAATTTTCATTGTTATCAGGTATGCATATACAAAGATTTTTGTGATAAATTGCCTATTGTATTTGATGATAATCCAGCTACTTGAGGGTACACTTGTAGTTATACTGTGGAAGCTGTTCGAACAAATGTCTGTGTTTTTTCTCCTTAAACAGCTAATAGATACATCCTCCAGTCACAATGGGATTGGGAAGGAGCTTGTGAAGCCGTGCCCCAAGGCAGGTGAACTGCACCTAGAGAAATCTGAAACATTATGCAGATATCATAAAATGGAAATACTCTTCCAGGAACTGATAAGCAGCTTGGAGAAAAAAGAAACCTGTGAACCATTATTTGAGTCCATTCTTAGCAGTCCACTCTTGGACTTTGTATGTATAGCTATCCCTTTCCCTCATGCCTACAGTGCTTCTCCAAGGCTTGACTGTTTCTAAGTTGCGCAGTAGAGGGAAAGAAAATATTGAGACTGCATGCAACCCTGTTGATAGCACTTTTCAAATCTTTGATCATGTTTTGTAAGGGAGAAAGCACAGTCATTGGTAGACTACTTGGAACAGGTAGTGTCGTTCTGATTGATGCATTTATCCAGCACACCTTCATACATTTCCTTTTATGTCTTATGATTTCAAAGGCACATTCCTGAAAGTGCATGGTTAAGCCTGTTGGACAATCGCATGCAAAATCGATTCTTAAAAGTAATGAGAAATATAGAAAATAGTTATACATACAACTGGTTATTGCATGACAAGATTGTCTCTCCTTAGTCTCCCGGGGTCTGCTCAGTATAAGGAGGATAAAATAGCTGAAAAGAGATATGTCCTAGCTAAGCTCTTAAGAGTCCAGTGTGCTCCTGTCCTGGCAAAGGAGCTTCTGGTAAATATCTCTCCATCGTGAATTTGTTCAGGACCAGATTAGTAGTAGATTACAAGTAGCGAAAGTTGTAGGGGGGGTGTGCAAATGTGTGGGGATGTTTCTAATGTAAACCGATGCATTATGACTCTGAACACACCTTGGGAGGGTCAATAAGGAGTTTTGTCCACAGCAGGCTTGATAGACAGATGTGTACACAAATGACAGCCATTAAGAGAGGTAGTTTCTCCCTTCTCCTAAATAGGGTAACCCTGAGAAGGCATGAACTGCTGCTACATCTATCTCCCACTCCCTCCCACCCCTACTTTCATGACTAATATGTCTGCATTACATTTAAGTGCAGCTGTTAACAAGCTAAGAGGACCCAGCTTCAGATTAGAGAACTACTGCACGTATATTTCATTAAATTGTGCTGAAAGCAAAGAAAACTGGTGAAAGTCTGTCTCAGACACATGAAATGGAGACAATCATGAAAGAATGGGGAAAGTAAAAGGTCACAAGGAAGGCTGAGGAGAGCTTAAAAAAAAAGAGACAAAAAGAATTGGAATAAGAAAGGAGGGAATGTATTTAAAGATTGCAAAAATGGGAACAGATGAGGGACATTCAGTATTTACAAATGGCAGTGAAAAATTAATTTGGAAGGAAAATACACCAAAGGGTCTAGGAATACGGAAGTAGTAGGGAAGGAGGAAGGAGGGGGAAAGCAGGAGAAAGGACTGAAGGAAGAACAAAAGAAAGAACAAAGGAAAGAACAAAACCCGGCTCTCTGCAGTTATTGTATTTTGGCCATAAATATTTGCAGGTGGTTACAGTAGTAATTTCCCCACTTCTCCTCCCCTTTTGCCTTTTAGAACCAGCTCACAAATCAGTACAGTCTCCAAAACAGATGAAACTCTTAAAAAGTGAGATCTGTGTCTAAACCCACCGCAGTCACCCCACAACATCCCCATCACTGCAATGATGTTTTCCTCTTTTTCAGAGTGCTGCAAGGCACATGGAACTGGCCCTTCATTGTATCGCACTAAACTTGAAGCAACGTCTCTCTTTAACAAACAAAGAAAATGAATAAAACTATTTCTTTGAGCTTCATCGACAGATCCTGTGCTTGTTGCTCTTTGTATGTTAACATTTGCGGTTGTACTTGGCATTTTCTTAGCACAGTTGGGGGTTTTCTATTTCCGTGCATATTAATAGTAATTTACAAGTGTGAAATGTTTCTGGAAACTTGCCCCATTTCAGTCACTGGCACGACACTCTGTGCCTGCAGGAGGGTCCAGCTTCCCTCTTTGCGTGGTTGCTGGGGGCATTACGGCTGTGAATCTCTATCTCTTTTGCTGCAGAGCTTCCGTAAGAAATCAGAAAAGCTTCACAAGTGTATCTCTTGCATATTTCTATCATTTCTCTGATAATCTTTGCCCGTGGTTGCGCTGTGCTCTGTGTGCGGCGGTGGCAGTTTCACCTGCCCACTTTTACGCGTCATTAGTTGTCACTGTGCTCCCGTGTCTGAGTAGACACGTCTTCACCGGCAACAGCTTCGGCATTGTGTCTGGGCCTTGTAAATCCTGGCAGCAGGGCTATGCGCACAGCCAAGGCTTTGTGACAAAATAGAAGAATGACAATTAATGACGGCTGAATTTGGGAGAGGGAAGGAGGAAGATGGTTGGGTTGCGTGGACAGATGCCTTTTGAGGCTTTCGAGCATGAGGCAACATTTTACAATTCAGGCTGCAGTTTTAAAACCTGCTGGAGAAACCCCTTAGTCCGTCAGAGCTCAAAGCCTGTGTTAATATCTGCCATTTGCAGAGCCTCTTGACTTCGGCGGGGGCTAGTTTTCATCTGACAGGAACGTCACTGGATGATTGAGGCATTATCGCTTTGAAAAGGACCTTAATCGCATGATCAGTCTATAAATTAGATTTTACCCGGCGCAAGCTGGGGTGGCAGGACTGGCCCCCTTGACTTCACGGGGACCACTTGCTTCAGTTAGGTTTTACATGGCCAGGACTTTAGATTTAAGAATAAATACTTTATTTTCTGCCAAATATACAATGAGAGTTAATCTTACGAAATTATTCTGAGCTCTGCAAATGGTAAAAATATATGTTCATTTAGTGTGCAGGATTTTTGTTTACAATGGGCATTAAAGAGAGGGAATGTCAGTGTAAGAAGAGGTGGACTTAATGGGTTAAAAACTGTGTAAATGTTACTCTAGTTAAATTACAGCTTGTTGTTCAGATGAATACTCTCCACTTCTCATATAGCTTTAAATTATGGACAAATGCTTGCAATTGTGAACTACCTACATTGTGGCTGCCTGTTCCCAGGCTTCATCAACCCTAGCTGTCCAATGGGATTACTGTAAGCTTTCACGGCAGTCTGCCAGCCACTGATCAGAAATTCATATCCCTGGATGTTAGATTGCTCTCTTTATTCCATCCTTGTGATGGCTGTGATTGCTGTCATGGTGTTAGGTTAGAAATTAGCATTTTGTGGCCCAAATTTTGCCATCCAGAACATAATCAGAAAAAAGAGAGAGAGAGGGGGGAAAAAAATCAAAGAATAGTAATTTCATCTGTCAAAGAAGGGAAATGCAGTGTTACCATGATACAGATGTCTACGAAACTTAGGTCAGGAAATGTTGTGGTATTTATGGTCCTATTTGGCGAATGCTTAGGCAGGTGGTGCTTTTCTGTTACTGCAGACCTCTGCTTATAGATTAATGCTTTTCCTCTCACACACATACACAAAAAAAGTAAATAAATAAAAATCCATCGGTGAAACTATAGGTGGGCTTCAGAAAGTCTTAAATTAAAAAAACAAGGATCTCTAGCAGATACTTTCAAGGACATGCTGAATTAATCACAAGAGGCTGGTTAGCAGGAGGTCAGAGTGAGACTTCTTAGCATCATTTTGGGTCATATGTCTAGAGGCGATGGCAGTATGTATGTGCTGTATTGTAATATCCCTTTTCTAGTTTTCTTGTCTCAGTCAGAAAAGGATGAACACATATTGCATAGGGCTCTTGAAAGGAAAGAGACACTGGTAAATATCAGTAGTTTGGAGGGGTTTTCCTGTTCTTTAAAACCGAGTCACATTTGATGAGCTATCAAAAATATGTCATTGTTTTTCACCAGATTTGTACTATATTCAGCAGTCCTTGTACTCCTTGTATTTTATTTTCTAAATGTGCTATAACTAATGATACAAAGGTGGTGATTAAACAGCACAGCAGTAGCTACTGATAGATTTAATGAACATTTGTTATTGCTCTAAACAAAGATTTTTCTATTAATCTGTTTCAAAACAATTCATCAGGGCTTATTACAGAAAATTATGGAAAACAACTGTTTAAAATTTCGTGTAGAGATATGGTTAGGTCCTTAAAGGTAGCTTGTTATTCTTTTTAGGCAACTCATAGGCATGCTAATTTTTCCTGTCATTAGCACTGAACAAGCTGGAAGGATTCTGACATGCGAGGTGCACAGATTCTGTTAGGAGCCTTGATTTTTATCCACCCAAGCTTATCCGTCATCTTTAATCATGCAAAAAGCAGGATTACTTAATCATTTCATTTTATTGAAAAGAAAAAGAAAGATTTACATTAAAATGATGACATGCAAGAAAAAAATAAATTGAAAATGATTATGAAGAAAATGTAATGTAGAGACTAAAGCTCCATTGGTTTTGTGATGCTCATTTAAAGCAATGATCTAGTAAAGCCAAGATATAAAAGTAATGATGATGCTAGCTGTTGAAGTCTAACCATCTTATCTTTGCATTTTAACATACATTCTAACATGGGGCGTGTAGTCAATTACAGCAGATAACTAAGGAAGATACTGGTTTTTACCTGTGCTATATTTATTCCTTGCTTTAAGTTGTACCTTTGTCTGAACTGAAGTGTATTTTAGCACACAAATGTTAACATGCGAGGCATACTAGCACTTTCACAAACCCTTCAGTATGCATGTGCCTGTCTGTTAATGTCCCTATATAAGATAAACCAAAATTATACTGATTTTTAGACTATCTATGGAAAATATTGATTTAATGCAAGCGTGAATTATATTTTCGAGGTAAAATTAGCAAATTATTCATCAGTGGCTTCTGTATCTTTTGGATTTTAGACATTGCATTGTATTCCCTATGGGTTCTGGTTTTCATAAACTTGATTTAATATATTCCTTTCTGTTTGTTTATTTGTTTTCTTTACCCATTTTGAATATTCTTTGAAGTTATTACATTTCTTTCTTATAACCTTTGTTTCTAAGTATGTCAGAATTTAGGTAGTAAAAGAGATGGGGAAAATACACCTGCAAACTTTTGATGTCACAAAACATTTGTTTAGGAAACATAGTAGAATTTCCAAAAGAAAGTTTGTTAAAGGAAAAAAGAAGAAGATATTTTCTTATATGAATATATACAACAAGTGGTGTATTTCATCAAAGAAAATTTATTAAAAGTACCAGACTTTTAGGTCTTGGTCTGATATTTACATAAAATGGTGCATTAAGCAAGTAATTACATTACAAATCAATGTTTACCAATTAGGTCATTAATAATTCATTCTACTGTACTAACTTGAGTGAATTTAAGGTTGAATACTCTGGTGCCAAATTGTTTTAGATACATTAACATTTAATGAAATCTGAAAAATATCCAACTTTTTCCTTTAATGCATAACATTTCTAGCTGTTGAATATTCATTTCATTTAAAGACCTAAAAAAAGAGAAAACAAACTTAAGGGTTTTTTTTTCAATTTTACATCAGTGCAAGAATCTTGTATTCTTATTGGAGTTGAGTGTGTAGAAATAAGGAATAAACCAGAAAAGGTAAAAATACATGTGTAGCTATTTATTTCAATTCAGTTGCTTTTGAAACACTTTCTGATATTAGCTTTGTACTCTGCTTGGCTGTGATAGCTGACTGTTTTGAGATGTAACCTTCTAGCAGCAGGGAGATGGTTAAAAAATGTCATAGGGTAAAATCGTATGAGTAGGGAAAAAGACTGGGAGTCCCTACCCGCAAGAACAATTCTTGTTTATATGTTGACTCTGAGTTCTGTTTTAGAAAGGGTACAGTTACTATTACAGAAAAAAAATATTAAGTAGATAAGAATTTTAGCCTTATAGCTTCCTTATGTTACTATAAATGAACCCTACAACTCTCTCCATTACCATGGAAATTTTAAAAACTTTGAGAATTAAAATACGGCATTCAGTAAAAAAAACACCCCAAAAAATAACAAGCAAAAAAACAAGAAAGGAGAACCCCACTTTTATTTTTAAAAATATTTTCAATTTTTCTTCTTCTTGAATGCATCCATCTATCTTGTAATTTCACAAATCTTAGAAATACAACTGGACTCATAGTGAGATATTTTAATATAGGGCAAATGTCAACATTCTGCATAGTGACAGTGAACATTTTTAGGCACTAGAACAATGGATTTGCAGTTTTTCTTCTAATAATACAAGAGAATATAAGGGATTTTATACAATATTCAGCTACTTTCCTGTAGTGAAGAAGTAAAGTCAACTTATTTTACAGACACAAACTGAATAATGCATTGAGGATAAAAAGAGGCCTTTCAACAATAAATTTTCTTCCAGACTATGTAATCTTTCTATTCTCTGTAAATGAATGTAGATAGTACTTATATAAGTTTATATTACTGGTGTTATTTTACATTAAAACAGTTGTGTTCCTGGTTGTTTCATAAAGACTTTGCTTACTTAGTGTGGCCTAATACCTGTTTCTCACTTTTTCTTTTAAAGAAGTGGAAATAGGAATAATT
>VXBO01005646.1:0-35588 GCA_013400135.1 Rhinoptilus africanus | reverse complement strand
GAGGAGGGGAAGGTGGGTGCTCGGGGCTGTGCGCTGGGTGGGACGACCAGCGGGGGGTGCTGACGGAGGAGGGAGACCCCAGGACGAGCCGCAGACCTACTTTTCGCCTGCGTCCTCTGGCAGTAGGACGGGCTCGACCGGGGCGACTTCTGCTGGCATCCCTCGGAGGAGGGGGTGGCCTCTTGCCTTACTGATGAACTCCCGGAGTGGGGCAGCAGGTTCGGACCAGCAAATGGCCCCGTGCCCCTCAAGTGGAAACGCGGTTCTAAATTATGTTAGATTTTGCTCGTCCTCTAATGTCATCGGCCGGACGGTAGCAACCAGGAGCAGCGTGGGCTGACCTGGCTCCAGTGGGGTGGTAAGTGCAGCGGCCAGCATGAAGCTTGTGAGCTGGGTGTCACAGAATCACGGAATATCAGAGTTGGAAGGGACCTCTAGAGATCATCTAGTCCAAACCCCCTACCAGAGCAGGACTGCCTAGAGCACATTACTTGGGACTGCATCCAGGCAGGTCTTGAAAATCTCCAGAGAAGGGGACTCCACAGCCTCCCTGGGCAGCCTGTTCCAGTGCTCTGTCACCCTCACTGTAAAAAAGTTTTTTCTCATATTCGATCGGAACTTCCAGTGTTCCAGCTTGTGCCTGTTACCCCTCATCCTGTTACTGGGAACCACTGAAAAGAGCCTGGCTCCATCCTCCCTAAACACACCCTTTAGATACTTGTAAACATCAATAAGGTCACCCCTCAGTGCCATTTCCATTAAAAATCAAACACTGAGAAAAAACGGTTCTTGGTGAGGTTTCTGAGACGAAAGTACTGAAAATCATGTAGGAAAGGCCTTTCTGAATGTACTTTGTCTTAACACTTCTGTTAGTGTCAACAGACCATCCATGCTGTCTGTTGGTATATGCTTGGACCTGAAAGCAACCTGACTGGAGGTGCTGTGCACCTGAGATGCTCCTGAGATGTGTGCCTCGCCATTTGTTTTCATCTCCTGCCCCAGACGGGGTTACCTTCTCCAGCACAGCTGTTCAGGGAGCTGGAAGCCCTTCAAAGTTGAGTGTAAACCTACTGCACTGGGGAGGTGCCAAAGCCACAGTGGGCAAACTGCAGGGTAGGTGTGAGAAAGCTTTGCAACTCTGAAGAAGCTCTGCTCTATCGCCTTTCTTTTCTCTCTCACCTACAATGCACCTATATATAGCCCCCTTGGTCTAGGGGCCTTGCTGCCTCCAGCTGAGCGTGCCACCCCCCCTGCAGCAGCAGAGGCTGAGATACCTCTTCCTAGGATTTAAGGCATTCCCGATTCAACCGTATGCCAAGCTACATGTCCCTCACTGGAGTTTTCCACCTGAGCATGGGTTAGACAGAGTTTAACACCTACCCTGGGGGAGGGTGCCTACCAATTTCCTTGTGCCAGGAACCAGTTTATTAACTGGATTTATAGGTGGCCGCCATGACACTGCTGTAAAACCAGGTCAGGTCTCTGGAACCCCCTTCCCCTTGAGGGCATAAAGTGCAAAAGCTGTGGGCTGGCATGAATCTACTGCAAGGAGCTACTGAGAGCAAGAAGGAAGGCGACAGTCCCTGAGAGCCTGAGCAACAGAAGTCGCACTTTTGGAAATGGGTAATTCACTGATTTGGTGGGACACAGGGAATTTTCCTCAGGAGCCATTGACTGGACTTCTGCTAGTTACAGAAAAAACTGGAGGTAAAATGTGTTAATGGTATCTCGTTATCTGATGATTAGTCTGCCATTAAAATGTGAGACCACCTGTAGTTCTGGTATTGGCAGCCTGTTCCCTAGGGCCACTGTGACAGTGGTGGTAACCACACTGTCTAGGAATGGCAGCATCTGCCGTATTTGTAAAGCTGTTGAGTGTATCCTGATGAATATTTACACCAACCCCTTGGGAAAAAAAGCATTCCTCCTTGTCCCTGCATCAGCAGGGAGGGCTATTTTGTTTGTTTTTATCTCAGTTTTTTTTATGGGATCTCTTTTCTTGCCCCTCTAGATTACAGATACACATCTCTGTCAGGTTGCCTAGAGCTTCTGTCATGAAAGAAATACGTGCATCAGTGCCTGAAAGAGAGAAGGTGCTATTTTAAGTAATGAACATACAGTAGTTCAGGGGGCTTTCTCATCATTACTCCGAATTATAGTTAAAGCTGGAACCAACAACGTACCCTATTTATTGGTGTTTTTTGGTTTTTTTAGTAGGAAAAAAGAAAGGCTTTGAAAACAGTTAATGTAAAATAAAGTATGCTGGAATGCTTTGGGTTATCTTCCAGTTACTAAGTAATGTGGTCTAGTAGTACTCTCTTTTTGTTTAAAATTGGAGTGTATAGGTAAATGTAAAGCCAGAATCCAGGGGTTAACAGCAGAATGCTTGTGGTTGTAGCTGGTTAGTATTTTATAATGTTGTTCCTGATAGGGGACCAATTAATTTACCTTTCCACATATATGCACTTCATCTGGGCAAGTAACCTGTCTACTCTCAACCTTTGACTTTTTAGTTAATAATTTTATCTTTATTCTTCATTTCTGGCAAATGGAGATTGAATGTGTATTCTTTTAATAGTTGTAGCCAGTGCAATGTGTATCCCCAAGCGAACTCTGCTTACAGCCTTAAGCTGAGTTTGAGAGCATCAGCAATACAGCTGAGCAAAAGCTGAAGAGAATGACTATTAAAAATTTTCCTACCATTTCTGTGTGCATTAATGTAGATGCATGGGGCACTTTACATGATGAGTAAAGGCACAATCTGTCTCAATTAGGTATAAATGAACATGACAAGATAGGGCACCAGGGTAGATGAGAGGGAGGGAAAAAGCCATATAGGGAGGGTTATAGGGCCGCATGCCTGGGTGAAATATTACGCGCCACATGCTCTAGCTTCCGCAGCAAGCAAAAAAATGTAAGAGAATATTGTGAGTTGAGAAACAGTGCAATCCTGGGCTGAAGTTTGGAAGATGTGGCTGTGGGGCCAAATGGTAGGGATAGGGGTTAGGGATCCTGAAAGACACTGAAACCACAGAGGGGCACCTAACTGCACAGTGAGTTACACACTTTGTGCTGCAAAAATATATAGTCTATGTCAATGAGACCGACAGAAGATGGAAGGAAGCAGAGTGACGTAGAAGGAAGCAGACCCGCTGTAGGTTTTCCATTATCTGGAGATCACATCCAGTTCCTCAGTCTTTGGACAGGAATTTTCCTTCCCCTCTGAACCTCTGTTCCCCACATCACCACAACCTTCCCTCTTGAATTTTTGGTTTCTAAACTCCCATGCTCTTCTCTGAGACATTCAGAGTGCTGCCATGAGATGCATTCTTTGTCCCTCCTGGTTTTTGCTGCATTATTTCCTGGATGCTTAACTTAATTCTACTCTTGACAGTCAGTAAATCATTTGACCCAATTTGAGTTAGTTTCTCAGAAGAAAGATGACGCTTCCTGTGATTGTCTTTGTCATCACTCTTCCCACAGAATCATTGCTGCCTCACCTGAAATAATGCATGATGTCTGACAAACACAGCAGTATTTGCTTATTTGAAGACTACAGGTTGCACCCTATGGTGGACCTATAAATACTACTGGAAAGGCAAGTTACTGAGGGTAGTTAAAATTAACAGAATCTGAGACTTGGGTTTTCTTAAATCTTTAAAGAAGAAGCCTATTGAAAGATAGTAAAAATCTCGGTCACAGACTGTGTTCTGCTGAAGCAGATGGAAGGAAAGCAGGAGGTCATGGGAGTTTCCAGTGCCAACTGTGGACAACCAGCTATGTGATTAGAGGGCGAATGTTGGGATACGGGACTAGCATGCTCTGGTTTCAGCTACTCATGTACTGTTACTCTTTTGTTCTTAAGTTTTTTGTTTGTTCATGCCTAGACTCTCACCCAGCTCCTGAAGAAAAATGCTTGATTTGCACCATGCCTTTCCAGGATTCCTGCAATGCCTGACACTGTTGTCCCCTCATTTTGGGGAAGCATTGTCTGGCTTTATATGCCCCCATTGCATCTCATGGTAGGCAGTGGAGTTTGTCCCCTGTGCAGCCCTGGTTGGGAAAGGAAGCTTTCCCAGCCTTGTTATAGGGAGTGGATCTCATAGGTGCTACTGCATAATTTCTGTGACAGTGTCAGTTTGAGCAGCTCCTTTTCCTTCTCCCTCATTCCCCTGCTGGTTGGGGAAGAGACTTTCTCTTTCCTCTTTTTTGTTCCAAGGAATTTTTGGCTGCGCTGATACCCTTAATCAGTTCACAGCCAGTTGTTGTTCACCTGGGGAGGTGAGGCAGGGGAGCAGGCACTGTACCATAGTGCTGAGTATTCAGAAATACCTTGATCTGGGACTATGTAGTGGGAGGCTAAAGTTGAGGCACAGTGGGAGTGTGGTGTCACTAGTGTGACGCTACCTTGGATCTTGGTGTGGCTGCAAACTGTGAGACCAGTGTTCTCGTGCAGAACTGCTGCTGTCTTTCTTCAGCTGACCCGGTATTTCTTCCCCTTGCTCCTAGTTTTTCCCCTCACAAGTAATGCATTGAGTACCACCTGTAAACTGGAGAGTGGAGACAGAAATATGCATCTTGATCTATACGCAAACCGGACTTTTTGTTGTTTTGCTGAAAGCGAAATTCTTGGAGCTATACAACCCAGCTTACTTAAGCCTCCAATTTGACTGTAATTTATACTGGTTTTAAAGCATCCCTTTCTGATGTAACAGCTATATAGAAAGATCCTACTGCAAAGGAAAATTGGGTTGTAGCACCTTTATCTATTGCATTCTCTCAGGGAAGTGAGGCGAGAGACAGGCTCTGCCAGTGGTGGCATATGCTGTGATGCTGAACAAGCCTCAGCACTCTTCATGTGCTATCTCATAGCCACCTAGAGCATTGGTTTGTGTCTCCCCTTTTATGGTCTTGGAGAGAGATTATACCAGTGCTTTTCCCTCTCTGAAGCCGCAGTGAAACATGTGAGCACCAGGAGGTGCACAGAGAATGCCAGAAGGTAGAGCAGGGGAAGCACAGACCTGCTCAGGCACACTAAGGACTTTGCCCCATCCCCTCTCACACAAAGTAGTAGTGGGCTGTTTGCAGGGCTCTGCACGGTCTGAGGAGGTTTCACAGCCCCTCACGCTCTCTCAAAGCAATTCAGGGAAGGAAAACATGGATGGTGCTTGTGGTGGGTGGCCAAATTCATGACAGCTCCTGTTGGTGTGAAAATACCAGCAAGAGTGCCAGCCACTCTACTTTGCCAGGTCTCAGTCTCTAGGACTGTGTGAGAAGTGTTGCTAGGTCTCAGGCTGCTTTCTTCTGCCTGTGCTGCAGGCTCTTTAAAGGAGGACTTTATTTGCTCTATGCCTCATGGCTGGTGTGATTTCCTCAGTGATACCACTGATAGCTGGCAGTATTACTCTGCTTTCGGTATCCATTTGTGAAAGTTTACAGAGCAAAAAAAGCAAGAGTGCAATGCTAAACACTTTTCTAGCTGGGCTGTGTGTGGTAGTCTGGAGCAGTGCTGATGATCTGCCTTAAAGCCTGGTACCATCCATCTGGGCTTGAGCCTTCTGATTGGGTTTATTCAGGAGCTGAATTGAAGTTTTAAGCAGGCTGGTGACCAGTTGTTCCTTTCAATTCTTTGCAGTCGTGGCTGTTCTTGTGCTCTGCCATGTACATGATCAGACTTGTGTGAAGTGAAGGATTGTTGACCTCCTGACCTCATGCCTGTTCCAGGTGCCTCCTCTGTCTTTTCACTTGCTTGTACTTCTGGTCCTTCCTCCTTGCTGGCTGACAACTACTTCCAGTTAATTTCTCACCACAGTGGTGTCTTCTTCCATTTTTCCCTCGTGACAAATGGCAGGAAGGAACCAGGTCTCGTTTTCCCTCCTACTTTACTTTGTGTATTCATTTTCCTCTTTTCTTCCTGGGTCTATGTCAGATTCAGTTATGTGTTGTCCTGTATCTTCTTTGCCTCTCGGTGCTGCATCATGTTTATTCTCCCCTCTTTCCATGGTTTTCAGGAGAGTTTTTATGGTTTGTAATTCAGGAGTGCATTTTAGGGCTGTCCTATGGGGTCCAGAGTTGTAGCATGGTGTTACCAAGGTCTGAGGTATCCCTCAGTCTCTCAGTGTGCTGCAGAAGTGTCTGAAGAGCTCTTTGGACTATACTTGGTTTGTCGGTCCATGCTGGTACGCTGGACTGGTGGCAGCATTTTGCTGAAGTACTGCCTGATCTGTGGCCTAGGTTTGATGTAGAGAACTGCTGGAGAAGATTGTCTGGGATAAGCCATTGCAGAGCAGTCTTTAGGATTAACCTTTCTGACCCCGGGCCTTTAGTATCAGAAATTTATAGGCAGTGTGCTTCTAATAAATTCCTCCAAGCAACCTGTTCTGCATTTGGCAGTCAGGCGGGCTTCTTAGATCAGCACATATGTACACTTAGCCTCAGACCTGAGGTTAGAGTTATCTGCTGGCTAAAGGCTGACCAGATGTTTGAGTGCATCTGGAAGCCTGTCCTCTTACTTAGACATGCAAAGGCTACCTCTTCCTGTTTGTGCAGAAAGATAGAAACTGTTTGTGTCCATTGCTCCAGTAAAGACCACTGCACCAGTGGGGTGATGGAGGTCATGCCTGCTGCTGGTATGAAGTGAATTGGCAGGATCCAAGCAGGATTCATTTTGCCCCATCTGCTCTCCTGTCCGGTGGGATTGCTTGGGGCTTGAGCACAGCCCTGTATTCTGGTATTCCTAGCCATGCTGTGAGGCACATTTTGCAGCGCAGCAAACTTAGAGTCTGATACTGACTTTCTGGTGGCTGTGGGTTTTGAGAGATTTTAAAAGCTAATCTAAAGAAAGCAGCTTTTTCATCCTCTGTGTTTAACTGAGTATGCCCTAGAACCACAGTCCGAGTTTGGCCTGCAGAAGTTCTTCCCTTATTTTCCAAAGTATTGCATGTGCTTCTGTGCTCCTTAAGAAAGAGGCGAACTGAACTGTGAGGGGTCTTGCTCTGTGTCTGTCCATGCGCTACATCTCTGTGAAACTGTATTTCTGCCTGCTCCAGCAAGTCTGCCTGTCAGGCGTGTTGTGTGCCACTCATTTGTTTAGTGTCTCGCTCCAAGCGGAAAGTTCTCCTAAGATGCTGTGGCACTGTCTGACTAGGTGTCACAGCAGTTTCTTTGATAAAGGTGCCTTGCTGTGCTGGAGTGAGAGGTGTCAAGGTGAAGGTGAGTGAAACCTTGTTGTCCTGTTCTGCTTCAGCAAAGTGATGCCAGCTTTTGACTTGATAAAAGTTGTAAACTGGATAAGTGCCTTGCTTGGAGCATGGCCTGCTTGGGCTATGCTCTGCTGCTGTTTTGGCAGATGTGCGAGGGATAAGCCGAGGTGGTGTTACTGTTAAGAAGACCCAGTGTCACCTTTCAGGAGGAGAAAGCTAAGGCAAATCTTCTTGTGTTTTTAATTAATGAAAATTGACCTCAAGACCTGAGAAAAAGGATGGTCAAAGAGGACTCTGTGTGAGCAAAGCTGCTTTAGGAAAAGTCCATGCTGGCAAGTTGCTGAGCCAGGTGACCTGCTGGCTTGGCACCATGTTTTCCTTAAGCCCTGTACTGCAGTGGCCCAGCATAAATGTCTGTACTTACTCAGCTGTGTCTCCCTCTCCCCCAGCAAAGCGAGCTGAATTCCTTCCTGTGGACCATCAAGAGAGATCCCCCGTCTTACTTCTTTGGCACCATCCACGTCCCATACACTCGTGTCTGGGATTTCATCCCAGAGAACTCCAAGAAGGCCTTCCAGCAGAGCCACATTGTGTACTTTGAGCTGGACCTCACCGACCCCTACACCATGTCAGCTCTCACCAGCTGCCAGCTCCTGCCACAGGGGGAGAACCTCCAGGACGTGCTGCCCCGTGACATCTACCACCGGCTCAAGCGGCACCTGGAGTACGTCAAGCTCATGATGCCATCCTGGATGACCCCAGACCAGCGGGGCAAAGGGCTGTACGCAGACTACCTCTTCAATGCCATTGCTGGCAACTGGGAGCGGAAGAGGCCAGTGTGGGTGATGCTGATGGTGAATTCTCTGACAGAGGTAGACATCAAGTCACGAGGTGTACCCGTCCTGGATCTGTACCTGGCCCAGGAAGCGGAGCGGCTGAGGAAGCAAACGGGTGCTGTGGAGAAAGTGGAGGAGCAGTGCCACCCACTCAATGGGCTGAATTTCTCCCAGGTGAGACGGAGTGGTGTGCAGGGTGCCAGGCTGGCTGCTTGGGTGGCTATCCCAGCAGCAAGAGCACAGGCTGGGATGTGAGGTAAGTGCCCTCTATCCAGAGACTCTCATGTTTGCTCCGTGCAGTCCATGCCTTTGCCTGTGCCCTCGGGAGAGTTTGCTAGCAGTAGGAGTTCAGGCTACATCCTAAACTCACTTAGACCTGGCCTGGGCAGACCCCTCTCCTCTTTCCTGAGCAGCCTAGGGCATAATCCACCCTAAGAGACACAGGACCTTTGTATGTCTGCTCTCTGACCCTGGCTGAGCTGCCCTGCAGGAACCCAGGGCATTCTGCAGCTCAGTGCCTAAACTTCTTTTTGTTAAGAAGAAAATTGTGATCACCTGGGGGAAGCAGGAGTGCCCTGAGTAAAGCTGAGAAGTAAACACGGGTTGGAAAAGTACCCCAGTGGACCTCTCAGTGCCCTCAGAGATAGGGGCCCATCCACTACATTGGGAGAAGTGTTTGGTTTTGGTTTTTTCTCTTCTTTTGAGACCAAGTGAGAGTCAGCACAGCTTCCTGCAGGGAGCTCCACAGGCTAGTGCAGGCCCTTGTGCAAGTGTCTTTGTGTTAGCAAGCCAGCTGGAGTTTAGCACTGTTGTTCATACAGTGTCACACCAGGCAAGTAGAACAACTTCTGTGTCGTCCATGTGTTGCCTGGGATGGTTTTGGCCTCTCCTCTCTGAACTAAATATACCAGGGAGCAGTGTCTGTCTCAGCCTGCCTGGTGGGATCACAAGCAGGCATAAGGTTGCTTTCTGGCCTGGGATACTGTTGCTGCAGGGAGGTGCTATTCTGGGGAGAGGAAGGGGCATTTGCTTAGGAATAGGTAAGACCTGCTGTTGCAGCATGTCCTGATAGTCCAAGGTAGGACAACCTTTGGTCAAGGGGCTGGGGAGTTTTGCCTGATGCCCGACCCTTTCCCTTGCACCCTGACACCTATCCCGTTGCTGATGCAGTTTCCCATGCTGGAAGGGAATGAGCAGAAGGGGAGGAGCAGCCCAGCAAGGGGAGGGCAGCAGTTCAGGGCAGATGTCAGAAGTGCTGCTACCCTGTCCAGCCTTGGCAGGGGACCACAGTGCAAGGAATAGCATGGCAGCCTAGAGTCCATCACTTGTGCAGTCCTTAACTGCAGGCAAGGCATCTGCACTCCTTCCTTCGTTTGTTTGGAGCTGGGCAGCCTCATTCACATCTCCAGTTTTTTGCTTAACTGCGCTCGTGCTGTTGCTGTTTGCTTGCAGCTACGCTAGGAATGTGCTGGGAAGGCCCATCTCTTCCACTTCTTATCCGGCTGAGGCTTTATTAACGTTATTACCCATGTTTTTCTTTTTCTGACACTGGCCCTCTGCTTTAGTATGATGAGGCGGCTGGGATGTGCTTTCTCCATTGCCTTGTAAGAAAGTGGTAGGGAGGCTGAGAAATACGGATTTCCCATATTTGCCCCAAAACGAGGCAAATCATGTCCCAGTTAAGCTCATGCAATGGTTAAAACTTAATTTAGGCCTTCACACAGCTTTCTTCAAAGAGCAGCTGATGCTGTCCTATTTTGCAGGTGCAATAAGTACCACATGAGCTGGGAAGCTGCATGGGCTGGGGACACAGAGTCGCAACATCCAGAGTTTCCCAACCTGGTGATGTTTGTTGTGAGACCCCAGCTGAGAGGGTCAAGGTAACCAGAACTGCAGGAGAAACTTATCTCTAGTCAGGAAAATCACAGCCACATCATTACCCCATGGTGGGTGGAGAAGTGTACATGCATCATGCGAGCTGCGGCTCCTCTCACACCTGCTCACTTCCGGGGCAAGGAGGATGCTGTCCCTTGAGGGAGCAGGTATGGAGCAGCTACGGCACCACAAAGTCACACCCTCACTTCTGCCCACTACTAGATTTCCAATACAGGCAGCTCAAGGTACAGGAGAATCAGAAGCAGGTGATTTTTACGTTTCTAAGCCAATTTTATGGTTTTTTCCAGACCTGACTTGTGAACTCTCATGGCTGGCACTTCTGTAAATCTTTGATTTCAGAGCCGCCTTCTCAGTTTGTTCAGGTATTTGAGTTAATTATGTGTTTAATGCAAACCAAACAAAGACCTTGAAATAGGGTCTTTGAAAATGATTTCCTTTGGTATTGTGCTGCTGTCTGGGAACCCCCAGTATCAGACCCACTTCTGTGTCTGCCTTTCACGTGAGCGAACACACAGGTGTGACTTAAAAACTTCTGGGGAAAATGGGGACACAAAACCATAGGGAATGGTCTAATCCTGTGCAAGAAATGCCTTTTTTTATTGCAGCAGAGTTGCAGAGAGATTATTTACTTGGCAGAGAAGCAAATTTAGGGCTCTCAGTTTGTTTTTCTGCATAGGGTTTGCTCTTCCTTTCACTTATGGTGTGGTTGTACTATCTGTGAGGAGGACTCACAGGCCACTTAGAAGCAATATTTTGTTATTAGCTGGGTCCCTCTTCTGATGCATATTATTGGATAAGGCTTGGTCGGTGTGGGTATGTTATTACAGGTGAAGGTCTGGAACAGTTTATCATTGATTCCCTCCATCAGGTTGCACAATACCCAGTAACTGACTGCAAAGTGCAGGCAAGCCCAAGCTAGACTCTTTTTGTCGTTGTGAGGAGAGAGAGGAAAAAAATGAAATGAACAGAAAAACCCACACATACAACAGTTAACACTGCCTGTCATAGGGCTCTTTTTCTTTGACTGTATTTGTTCCAGTTTCCTCTTTATCTTTTGTTTTATGACTGTTGTATTTTACCTCTCTGTTCTTGCTCAACTCAGGCTGTCTGGCCACAAAGCCAGGTCATAAAAGTATCATTTCTATATGGTACACAATGCCATGTACACAAGCTGTGAAATACTTCACTGCCTCCCCAATCCCCCTCTCTTGTTCCACGATCTATGCAACTTTAGGGAGTATGAAAAGATTAGACTCTCTGCATGCCAGGGCCATGGTGTTTATTTTCCTGCTTCATGGTGTTTCTATCCTAGTTTGGCTTAAAGACTTTTCTCCCACTCTACCTTCTTTCATGGGTAGTGCCTCTTGTTGCAATACCCTATAAAGATGCAGGTTTCATTTCTAACAGCATTTGGGCTTATAGAAGATAAAAAGCTTTGTAGCTGTACATAATCTGCCCCTGCTGGCTTCCATCACCGGAGTCCGTCCCTCAGACCTCCCAGCTGTTCTTTTCAAGTTATGCATATGCTTACATGTTCACTGGATTGGATGCATTAGTTCTCCTGCCTAAAGCCCATGCACTTTTGCTGTCGGCTCCAGCTGTTGTGTCATGAACATCAGCTTGTTGTTGGCTCAGAAAATGAGGCGGCCTTGGCCTGTACTGTGCCATGCACTTGTAAATGGGCTGTGCTTTGGCAAACTCATGTGGTGTCCAGGCTGTGTTTCTCACAGGCCAGTTTAAGCTTGAACACAAGAAGTTTGGACTTGTGTCTACCCCCTGTGTGGGTCCAAGGTCTAAGGCTGGACACTGTCCAGCCATCACCACTTCCTAGACAAGACTCTGGCCAGGTTGGCTTCTCCAAGCTTCAGACACTTGATGGAAGATTCTACCTGTTAGCTGTTCTTGATTTGAGAATAGTTTTCCCCATGTGGCTTTCCTGTGTCCAGAGCTTGGCACAGCACTCTGGTTTTACCTGAGCATCTGAATACATGGCTACATCTTCAAAAGTAGTTTTCAAAGCTTCTTGGGTGGCAGTAGAAAGCAGGGACCCACTAAGGACCGACTGCTTCTGAAACCCTGGCTCCAGCTCTTGGGCTGAGCACTTTCTTTTTTTTGCATACTTCAGCATACAGTTAGTTGCAGGTAGAAAGTAAAGCCAAGGCTTTAGGATCTGAACTGCTCCTTGCAGAGCTCCTATCACGTGCTGTTTTCCTCTCCTTGCTCGCTCTTTCACTGAGGTTCTCTGCTGTCAAAGGTGAACCTTAACCAGGATCTTGTGAATGGAAACACTGCCAGATCTGACCTCATCACCCTGGAAATTAAAGACAAACATTATAGTTGATCAACTCAACATAGCAAAATTATCAATCCTATCAATCTAAGATTGATCATTTTGTGTTAATTAGGACATTAATTTTTGACGTTTTTACAAAGAGCAACCTCTGCAAGCAACAAAGCACTGAGAGATTCCTGCTTTTCTCTGGAGGGTTACCAGCTCTTCCAAGTTTTGGACCACTAACTTGACTCTGAGAGCTGTAGACCCCTGCTTAGCTCTCCAGACATAACAGCAACATCATTTTTCTTGCTTTATCTATGGACTCACTTGGGTGAAAGGGTCACCTTTAATAGCCCCTGGTATAAAACTATTATTTAGGAGCTGTCCACATCTCTGAGGAAGCCAAGACACCACTGCCTTGTTATATGTGGAGGAGGGAGTTGGCTGGATTGGTTTTTTTCACCTTCTAAGGAAGTTAAAGAAACAGGAGTGATGGATTGCAGTTAGGCCTGAAAGTTATCATACGAAATTGGAGAGAATTGTGTTAATCTCCTCATTTCAAACAAAGGGCTTTTTTGCTATGTTGAGTTGATCAACTATAATGTTTGTCTTTAATTTCCAGGGTGATGAGGTCAGATCTGGCAGTGTTTCCATTCACAAGATCCTGGTTAAGGTTCACCTTTGACAGCAGAGAACCTCAGTGAAAGAGCGAGCAAGGAGAGGAAAACAGCACGTGATAGGAGCTCTGCAAGGAGCAGTTCAGATCCAAACTTGTAGCAAAGCAAAGAGCAGTTGCTTGATGAAAGAGCTGACAGAGGAGTAGAGCACTCACTGCTGAACAAGTTGGACGGGAGGTAACCTGATTGCATCTTCTGCCCTGAGGGTGTTACTTCAAGATGTATGCATCAGGAACAGCCCTCCCTCCCTAGGTAATGGGAACATCAAGGTTCTCTGCACATGAACTGGAGCTGAAAGAACTGAATTGATCCTATTTGCATCTTTGGCTGCTGGAGTCTGTGACTTAGATTTGTTTTTGTTTTCAGTTTGTGTGTAGACATACCTGCAGCCTCCATGTCTAGACATCAGCGATGGGGAATGGGCTGGCTGGTGGGAACCAAAATAGTTAAGGCTTCTCATTTCTATTGTTATAATTAGAGTTTAATTAAGATCTAATTAACTACCTGAGGAGTTCAGGGTTCATCCTGCATGAGAGTAAAAGCGGAATTCAGTTGCTGATCTACTCTCTCTGCATTCAGAAGGGTGGAGACTTCATTTCAAACAGCCTGGACTCTGTGGTAGGGCTTCAAAATCCCAAACTGCAGACTTTGCTGTGGTCATAATGTTTTGCACTGGTCATAACATGTCATAATCTGCTTGCATTTGTACTCTGCACACCTATCAACTAGCTGGATTTTCCCATTAAAAATGCCCTTTGCTCAGCATTACCTCACATAAACAGAAGACATCAGGCGGTAAATGCGGCTTCGTCTCTCCTAGCAGCTCCCACAGACGGCCCCTTGCCTGTGGCTGGCTCCCAGTGTTAAAATGTGAGCATGCCAATACACTTTCGTCTATCTCCAGTTAGGGAGGGCTGGGCAATGAGTTGCGTGCACTGCTCTGGGAGTGCTTGTCACTGGGTTATCCCACTTTTCTCTGAGAGGTCAGCACTAGGCTGGTGGGCTGGTTGGCAGATATGCTCCATAACACTTGAGATCCTCTAGCTTTGTGTGAGAGTACTGTTGCTGCAGAGGAACATAGCCCTTTCAGTGGGCTGAGAGGGCCCCTGGGCATTGGAAGCCACTCAAGTGAGCACAGAGAAGCTCTGGGCTGAATGCTTTTAAAGCAACTCAACTGATAAAGAGGAGTGTGGAGAAGGGAGGGGGGATTGTAGGCTTGACTTGTTCAGCTGGTCAGGCAGTGCCTCTGGGCTAAGCTTTGGTCTGCATGTTCTCAGGTCTTGGTGGCCTGAAGCTGTAGCTCCATTTGACACCTCATCCTGAGGGCTCACTGCTTACTGCCCATTACTAAACACAAAGTGTGGGACTGTAGCTTCCACCTATTCCCTTAGATAGCAAGGTTGCAGTCAGTGTGGACAACCTGAAGGCACATGCCTGCAGACTTGTAGAAGTCAATTCTCTTTCTGATCTGAGAACTAGACTGCATTGCTGTCACCCTCTCGTCCAGCAGCTCTACGACAGTTCCTTTTTGGCCCAGACTGGATTGCCAGGTCCGTGCACCTGGCACCTGCATCCCAGTGACAGGGTTTCTGCCCCATGGCAGTGGTTCTAAAGAATAACTTCCTTTTTTCTGCAACAAACGTGGACACATTCAGACTGAGAATACAGCTCAGAAATAGCTTTCAACTGTTTGATTTTGTGAGGGTTTGTATTCCACAAAAGAGTCCCTGCTATCAACTTTCTCTACCTTGTGCCGGTACTGCAACTGTAATCAGTTTGTCCTTTGATGTTCTTTTTGTTCGATGAAGCAAAGGAAAACCATTGAGCTTTTCCCAGCGGGGCAGGTTTACTATGTGTTAACTATTCCCTCTGGTCTTCCCAGGCCTAGCAGCTTCTGTCTTGGGTCGCAGCAGTCACGCGTGTACTAGGTGCAGTGGTATTGTCACTATCCTCGTCTTCCCTTGTTTATGCATCTGAATTTCTCTGTGGCTGTTTCAGGCACAATGGTTTTCTGAGAGCTCATACTTGGGGGATGCAATGTCCTTTTTACTCTTGCATCTTCCCAGGGAAGAGAGAGTATTACCCTTATTGTTGTGGCCCAGTCCTTGTCTGCTCTGTGGCCAAGACAAACTGCAAGCCACCAGAAAATATTTGTTTTAACAAGAAATCCAGATTACACAGCACCTCTGCTCTCTTCCCTGAATCATTTTGCTCCCCTTTTTTTTTATCTGCACCCTTTGTTTTATCTGCAAAATCCATTAATCATAGAGTTTGGGTTGTTGCCGTTTTTTACACTCTGGGTTGTTAAATGCTGTATGGCAAAGAACTTCCCCTGCAGAGGTCTTCAGTAGTTTAAGCAGTTGTTTCTCACCTGCACTTAGATTTTTGGGTCTATCAACTACCACTTCTGTTTCCCATGTCTTCAGTAAGTGATGTACTGCTACACACTCTATTCAGAAGTCTGTTCACTGATGCTATTGCCATTACCAAGTAAACTTCAAAGCTTGCAAAAAGCTGTCAGGATTTTTGGAAAAGATATTGTTTCCATTATCCTTATTGACTTGCAATTTTCTATAATCTTATAATTATTTCCTGTAATCTCCATGAAGGCTTTTATTAGATAGTTAGAATTGTTGATTACAAGTAGGATGAGGAGGCTGAAAAACAGTTTTAAGGTATCTATTGCTTTATCTGCCCTAATGCAGAAAGGGAGCAGCAGGAACAATTCTTCATTGCTTTTCATAACAGAGGACAGATTGGATCCCTCAATAAAACTATTATCAGGCAGCAAGCTTAGCAGGTATATGCACGCCCACCCAAGATATCATCCATTTCTGGCATGCGATGGATGAAGGATGCTCAGACACCAAGACATGTGAACAATTTCAAAGTGATTAAACAGATGGATGAAGAATAGTCAGACCGGGGAGTCTCATACATCTGCCAAGTGCCATCCCTGGCTCAAGACGTCCCTCAGCCCCTGACAGCTTGAATTGAGGGCAGGTGCTAGAGGAAGAGTCACTCTGTAGGTTCTCTGCTGTTGTTTGAGATTGGTTGCTGCCCTGCTGGAGCAGGTGCAGTAAGAACGTTCCCAAAATGTAAATGAGGCTGATTTCTCAGGGGGGTGGCTGAAGTAAGCAGCTGAAACAAAGGACATGACTTTGCTCTGGAGATACTGAGCTATGTTGGCAGTGCTGGTGGAGACAGATTGTGCCCTGGCTAAGTGTCCGGTGTGGGACTCACCTGGTGCCAGGCTCTGCTGAGAGTGCTGGTAACTGGCTGCCTGCTCTCATTCCTCCTGGTCATCTTGCTTGCTTTTGGAAGAGAGATCCCAGGACAGACTGGGTTCGCATTGCTGTCACCCCTGCATATGCTTGTGGTCTTGGAAAGCAACAACTCTTCCTGCCGGGTTGCCAAGTGAGATGGTGCTCCCAGGGGTGCAACTGCTCATTTCCTTCCAAAGGCTGACCCTGGCACGTGTGGCAGTCCTGCATGCAGCACCTGCAGTCTGGGCTATGCACAAGGTGATGGTGCATCTGTCCTGTCTGCTGAAGCATGCAGGCTGTGCAGGCAGGTGCTCAGAGACTCAGCCTGAGACAAGTGGCAGTAAAACTTCGTGCTCAGACACAACATCTTTTAGACTCTGTCGAGTCACTGAAAGGAGGAGGTGGGCTTGGAAGTTGATAAGGACCAGGTCAGCCAACCTAAGCTTGGCAGTGTCCCTGCTGGAGCACTCAAATATTCACATTTCCATCCTTTTCATGAGGCTTATCTTTTTTGAGCATGGAGAGGTCAAAAGCACATGGGGAGTAGTAGTTAGCTGTGCAGCCTGAAACCAGGGAGAGGTTTATGAAGAGATCCACTCATGCAACTTAAGAGCAGTCCTGTCAATTAAAACCAAATGTGTAACAGTGTTTAGTCTGCAATTTACTGTGATAACAATCCTGTCATAGAACTGTGTAAGGGAAGATTAGGTAGCTGGCCATGTGCATTTCTCAGTCTCTTTGGTCTAAGAAGATTATCAGGATTGCCAGAACTCAAATTAATCTTTGACAAAAAAAGATACACAGTTTCTGACTGGACTTACGTGAAGATCATACAGTAAATGCATTACAGGAATGTTCTAGCAAATATTTTTTTTTTAATGTCAGCTTTTATGTACTTTTGTGCTGACGGAGGCTGCATCATCTGTGGACTCAGTGCTAGAGCGTAATTTTCATCTTATTTACTCAAACAATTTCTGTGTGGATTACTCTCTAAACCACAACAACTACTTGTAATTTGTCGGTGTGTCCCACTCGCCTTGTGACCCCCAAACGGTACCATGTGAGAAAAAAATTTATACATCTTTATGGACCATCAGGCTGTCAAATCTAAAATCAGCTGGGTTTGCAGCTGCACGTGAAATCTGGCTGATTTTGCTGCAAACAAATCGGTGCTACTTGGTCCAGACAGCAAGCATCATCCTGTGTATGTTCTTCTCTCCCAAAGGTAAAAGCTGAGGTGCTGTCTACCTTTGTTGGGTATGTCCGGTGGTGAGTTATCTTCATGCTGGCCACTGGTGATAGCTGTAGTGAGAGACCCCACTGAGACATGTGCATCGTGCCTTGTCACTGTCTTGAGAGTGCCTCAAGTACGGTTAGGCCCCTCCACCTTTCAGAAGTGGCACTTGTTGGCTTACTGGGATGTCACACAGGGCAAGCCATCCTACCCCCACCAAGGAGATAGGTTTCATGATGTGCTCCGCTTGGCTGAGCAAGGAGCTTGCTCCAAGCATGGCTCAAGCCTCTTTTTCACTCACGCTTGAGGCAAGGCAGCACAGGACTGCGTCACTGCAGCTGCCTGACTTTGCTTTTCTGACACTTTGTGGCATTTTGAAGATCTTCCTGCGAGCTCAGAGGAAGTGATTGGATTTCTTGTGGGAACTGATTACATAAATAACACCAGAAGCTCCGAACTAGCCGAAGAGCTGTAGCCCTGCAGTGATGTGCTGCTGGATGTATCCCAGCGCAAGGTGTAGCTGGGGACCCTACTACTGATGCTACAGCCCTGGATTCCTCTGATCCAGTGTAGACCAAATTTTCAGTTGTTTCAAATAAAACCTGTCATGGTTCAGCTTCAGCCACAACAAAGAACCACAAGGCCACTCTCTTTCATACCTCTTCCAACCTGCAGAGGGGAATCAGAAGAAGAAGGCAAAACTTGTGAGTTGAAACAAAAGCAGTTCAACAGAACAGCAAAGGGAACAGGGTAACACCAACAACAGCGGCAGAGGAATATACAAACATGATTACAGAACCACCGCTCACCGGCAGGACCAGGCCAGCCCAGCCCTCCGGCAGCTCCTGGCTCCAGCCTGGGCATGGCTCACATGGGATGGAACCTGTGTCCCTGACAGAGCCTGGGGAGAATTAACCCTAACCCCGCTGGAACCAGGACAAAGCTTTACCTTTGCTGAGGGTCCTGGATTAACTGCTTAAAGATGTTAGCTGCTGAGAAAATTTGACCTTTCATCTGGATGTTGTCCTAAGCCTAATTTTCTCATCTCTCCAGCTGCGAACTTGTCATCAAATCATTGATTCCTGGCTCCCTGGTACACCTGAAGAAACCAGGTGTACCTGTCCTCAAGCCAGGACAAGGGTGAAAAGCAGATTTTGTTATTGCTTGGGCCTTCTCTTCTACTTGTTCTGCAGGGGGCAGCTGGCTAAATCACTCAGATGCTCAAAATCCACTGGTCTTTTCCCACAGTTTTACCCCTCTGCCATGCATGCAGAATGACAGATACGTTATGTCAGAATCCAGTGGTAGAGAAAGCTAACGCAGCTTGGCTTTCCACAGTTGCACAGGATCAGCACAAAACTAATTCTCACATGTCTTTCACTAGACATCTCTGGGCTGTGCAGCTTTGGGAAAGCTTGGCACTGTTTGTTTGACCAGGGCTGGCCCAGCAGGGAAGACAGGCCCCTAGACAGACATAGGTTTCCTGCTGATGTTCTGAGCTCAGTTTTGAAGCTCTTACCTTTTTCTGGCCAAAGCAATGCATTCTGCTGGGAATGAGCAGTCTATAATCATACAAGAACTCACCCTGACTTCCACGTGTGCCTGGGGAAATTCCTGTCCATGGAGTTTCAGGGTATCCTCCAAAGTGCAATCTTAGCAAATTCCTCTGTAGCTCTTTGAGAGAGGAACTGAAGTCTTGTTACTGTTGTTATGTCTGGTAAAATGGTCTGTGGTGATTTTTAGGGCTGAGATTTCTGTATTCAAGCAGTTGCAGACCTGCCAAGGTGAGGTATATCTGTACTGTCCTTGAGACCATGGGGGGTACCTGGTAGACAGGTAGTGTACCTTTCAGTCTTGCATTGGTGAGAAATGACTAAGCAAACCCATTCCTTGCAATCTGGCTGCTTGCTCCCAGCCTCTCACCAGTCTGTGCTCTGTGACAGCTTGAGTGTTTCAGCAAATTGCACTGGGCACTGCATTTCCAGTTTCCCATATGCCTGCACGAAGGCTTGACCGTGCAAAAGGTACGCATACAAGGAGTGGTTGGGAGCTGCTGATGTAGACATTACTGATGAAACAATTCATACAGTATGGCCTTACATCTGCACTCCTGGACAGTCTCTGCTTCTCAGCCACTGTAACAGTAACTTGTTAGGCAAGGGTAGTTTGATCACAAGTTTCATCCCTGTGGGAATTTATAAGGCCCATTTGTTAAGATAAATGGGCTATTGCTACAACTGGAGTCCAGTGGGATGAGTTGCATGACTGGAATGCTAATAATAAAGTAGCTACAGCCATGATTTATAGGTAGGATGAAATGGAGAAACGAGGTGACACCATGTATCTTTTGTTTTTGCTGTGAAGCTCTTGGAAAATCCAAAGAAGACATGGAAAGCTCAAGGTTGTAGCTGATCAACAACAACACAGGGGATGGAAGTACTTGTTATCAGTTGCACCTCCTTGAAACTCTGCCAGAGAAGAAAGACAAAAATTATTCTTCTATTTAGGTATTTCATGTGTGGTTTTGCAGCACTGAAAGAAACTTACTCACCTGCAAAACACAGAGGTGAATAATATTCTATCTAGAAGGTACCACAGCTAGTTTGGAGTAATGCAATTTCAGACCTCATCCAGGTTAATAAAAATGAATTAATCACTAAACTTAAAAAGATGTTTGCTTAGGTACAAGTAATTGTGACTGAATTTAATTTGCTGTGTGAAAAGTCCAAGCTAATAATATGTATGATTGGTGCTTTAAGGGGACCAATTTCCCCAAACTGAAAATAATTGTAAGCCAAATAAAGTGGGAGGAAGAACTTAAGCAAAAAACTGTGAATGATAATTGGAGTTGTTCAAGAATCCTATATTAGGTCCTGAGAAACCGCAATTCTGCATTTGCAAAGATTAATTCTTTGGCTAAAATAAGCTGTGTTGGTTAACAGAGGAGATGAAAGCAGCAAAAAAGAACCCCAAAATGCAACAAATGGAAAAAATAGAGGAAGCAACGTGGACAAGCACTCTGCAAGGAAAGGCAGACAAGTGATGAGAGAACTGAAGGGTACCAGTGAAGAGCCTTTGGGCTCTTGTTTGGAAGACTAAGAAGGGGTTCTTTAAATGTAACAGGGATTTATTAAATCCTACCAGTGGTACAAGCTCCATACTGAACAGTTCGCAAAATTGCTGCTTATGAAATACAAAAAGCAGAAGTAACCAGTAGCTATTTCTTGGTGTTTGGAAAGGAGAAAACTCTGTATTCATAGCTTGGTCATAAGGGGATATTTTCTGCTCCAGTAAGAAATTCCTTCCAGTAATTTGGTAAAATGTGAAATGTCAGTCTTTTTAAATGTACAAAACATTTACCAATTATTAACTTACAGTCCAGAACGCCTAAGAGACTAAGCAAAGAGGCTCTTTGAATCATTCATATAGGCCCTTCAAAAACTTTAGGGGAGTGGAAAAAAACTACTGTATCAGTATTATTCTGGGACAATAAGTGGGTAGCTTGTCAGGCTGCCCAAACTTCAGTTTGCTCAAGGCATAAAAAGGCTGATAGGGTCTGCAGCTGGTAAAGAGCTGAGACAAGACAGGATGATGCTAGCCAATTTCCCTTGAATGGAAAACTGGCCTTGTCAGACAAACGCGATCCTACTCCTTGATAAGAGTATGATATTTGGTGATAAGAGTCATTGTGTTGATATAATCATACATAGGTTTGAAGGCTTCTGACCTTGTTCCTGGTGGTACTCTGATACAGGAGTACACACTAGACTAAATCAACATGGCTTATTGTAAACAGCCCAGGGGAAGTGATAATTCTCACAAAATGGCTCTAGGTAGAGAGAGAGTCATCCTTCACCAGGGAGGAGGGAAGCCAGAAGATACCTGTAAAGAAGTATTGAAGATACCTGTTCCTGGCCCTGAATTGCCCAGTGGCTTTCGGAGATGTAAATAGCAAATAATTGTTTGCACAAATACGGACATCCTGCAGATGGAGGGAAGGTGAACAACAGATCAGTTGCAGGAGCAGAGCTGAGTTGCCTGGAAAGCTGGGCTTATCTAATGCTGTTAAATGCAAGATTGTACATCTATGAGCAATGCAGGGAGGTCAAGCTAAAAAGGCTGGAAACCTTACCTGGAACACATTGATGATGCAGAGGGTTTGGAAGATAACTGGCAAACATGACTGTCAAGCCCGGCACTTCAGCTGAGGGGGTAGATTACAGTCCTCAGATGCATGGTAGGAGCAGGAGAGAAATGTGCTAGAGAGCCCAGTGCAGGAACGCTGCTTGGTCCTGGTGTCAGCACTTCAGAGTGCATTGAAGAATCGAAGCAATGTCAGAAAAGAGCCACAGAATTAATCTGGGACCTGAAGACCATGCCTGCACAACGGGAGAGTAAAGAAACTTGATCTACAAAGTTGTTTGTAGAGAAACTGACAAGTCATTTCATTAGCATGCTGGGGTATCTGAGGAAGAGGGACAATGCAGCAAAAGCCTCAAGTCCAGTGGCCTAGCTGCTGAGGATGCACACTATTGGAATCAATATAATAGGTTTCTAGTGAAGGCAATTAGCCAGTTGAACAAATTTCCTTGGTCCCTGGTGGAATTGCCATTATTCAGGCTTTAAATTGCTACCAAATAGTTGACTGAAACAGAAAAGATTGCTAGGTAGTGTTCAAAGGCTGCTGATTCATGCGTGGAATCAGTGTGAGTTTTGTTCTGTCTTATAAAATACCAGTTTGGGGCATTTAGACATCTGCAATTAAGGCTAGACAAGTGGTTTCAAGGAGCTTCCAGATTTTTTTTTTTTTTTTAGATCTTTTCTGTAGATCAGGTTGAAGCTCTGTAAGTTTGTTGCCAGTGCCAATGTGACTTTCTTTATGCTAATCTGAAACCAAACTCTTTTGGGTTTTGACAATGAGACATAGGACAAGAAATTCTAAAATGGAGCTACTGTGACTTTAGCACGGGGGCAGGCAGGAGCTGGGGGGCAGCTGCAGGTCAAAGCTGTGTGCTCCCTGCTGCACATCCTCTGCAAATGGGCTAAGCTTTTAGAAGCAGTGAAACATCACCATCAAGCAGAGGACTCTATAGTGTGCATGAGGTACTGGAGGCCTTTGCTAGGCAGTTCCAAATGCTCTCAGGCATCAGCCAAATGTGTGTGTATGTGTTAGAGGGACCAAAAGACTTGTAGGGCTGCATTCAGTGCAGAGGAAGGTCCCTAAGGAGCTAGCACCAGCTGTCCCAGCCTCTGTTTACCTGCTTAACAAGGAAAGAAGTTGGACCATAGGCTATAATGCTGCCTGGAAGCCACATTTCTGCTCAGGCTAGTCATTAGAGTTTAATGCCTTCTTCATCTCACTAAGCCTCTTCCTTAACCTCCGTGTTTTATGTCTGTTCCAGGAGGCTGTAAAGGGCAGGGACAGCTCACAAGGAGCACCAGGCAGATGAAGAGTGATTTAAAAAGCACTTGTGTTGCCAGGTCCCTTTAGTCTGAGGTTATCTTGGAACACAAGACGCTTTTCTGGGTGCTTCTGTGAAGATGGCTTGAGTTGATCCCCAAATCAGTGTTTTGTGATATTTACTGGAACAGCAACAGTGTCAGGGAACCTATACAGGTGGGAAAATAAGGCATCAGTGGTCCTGGTAAGTAGCAGAAGTTGCTCCTCTTGTTCATCCTGTCTAGGAAAGCTATAGCTTGTGTAGCATTGTAATGAATCCTCTGTGAATAATCCAGTTTCCTTTTCTTAAAATTTGGTTGTTATTTTAAGCTAGTCTAGTTTGACATTAAAAGCTAAAATTTCCAGGCTGGATTCTTCAGTCTGCAATCAATCCTGGCCACCTGCCCAAAGCAAGAATTGGAGCTCATAACCATTATTGCAAAACTGTTTCCAAAATGTCATCGTAGTGTAACTGTTAGAGATAACATCCTGGATAGGTGGGGATGTCTCCTCTGTCCTGTGAGGATTCTGTGAGGATTGCAAACCTGGCCAAATGTATTGCCTTGCTCACACGATTTTCAGGCTGGTAGCTTTCAAGGCTATTAAGCTGTTCTGAAGACCTGTCTTGAACGTATCCATTCCCTGTCATGGTGGATTAGGAAAGCCGGGTCTCCTGCATAGCAGGCCATTGTCTGTGGCTGCTGGAGCATAATGTTTTCATAACTTCCAGAAGTCACCATCTTGCTGGAGAAAGTCCTTGAGACGAGGTACTGTTTTGAAGGTATTGTTTTCTTTTTCCGGTGTCATCATGTGTAATTGTGCACATATGGTGGCTGAGCAGGCATCTAAAATTTAAAGGAATTGCACCCTTTGGCACCTAAACGAATCAGAGGCTGTGTGACAGACAGGAGGAGAGGTGTTGCCAGGCACCGTTCTCTTTAAGAGATTGTCTTGGTTCAGCCTCAGCTGGCAGCAAAGAACCAGCGGCCCCTCTCTCACCCCCCCACAGCCCTGGAAGGGAATCAGAAGGAAAAGGCAAAATTAGTGGGTTGAGAGAAAGGTGGTTTAAGAGAACAGCAAAGGGAAGAGGAGAACAGCCACACGGACAGAGGAATGTATAAACACAGTGACAGAACCACCACTCACCCACCGGACCGGACCGCCCCATCCACTCCCAGCGCGACCCCCGGCAGCTCCCGGCTCCAGCCCGGGCCTGGCTCACCCGTGATGGGATACCTGCATCCCTGCCAGGGCCTGGGGAGAATTAATGCTATCCCTGCCCAAACCAGGAGAGAGATGTGTGCTGGTCCATAATTGATGCTTCTCTATACCCTTCTGTTAGCAATGTCTCTCTGGAAAGAGCCACTCTGCGGGCTCTTTCCTGAACGCCGTGCTGGTGGCATGGAAGGGGATGTGCAGCTCTGTACACTGGCATAAAGCAGGCTCCCAGGCAATGCAGCGGAGTGATGGTGGTGACTTGTGGGATCTGCCTAGGCTACACAGTTGTGATCCCAGGTCCCACATGCTTTTCTGTTCTTACTCTTAAGATAGGTGCAGGAGATCTCTTGAGGGGCTCTTTGGTTACATCTGTAGAAAATGATCAGGTGGCTGTAGATCTGCTGCTTGGTGCTAGATCTCCCCAGATAAGGGGATTTGCCACATGATGAAGAGCCAGAGTGGGGGACACAGAATGTGTCCCCCCAAGTCAGAATAGACTTGGCTTAGGAAAGACTGTGAAAAAGGAATCTTGCCGGGCTGTCTTTGAAGGGTGCTGTGTAGCCAGACAGAAGGTGAGCTGCTTCAGATCTGTTCTAAATTTTACAGGTAGGCTGCCCTAGCCTGTGGTGCCATTTTCCTTTTCCTCCTCTGCGACTAGCCTTTGTGAAGATCAGAGCCTGGCGAAGAGCTCCCTCCACATGCAGACCAAGTGGGCCAAGGGTGAAGCAGGTAGACTGTGGAAACTGGAAAGATATAGATAGTCTTGTCTTAATGGATTTTGTGAAAAGTAAGATGCTGTTCCTCGATGCAAAGCTTGTATAAGTCAAGAAAGGATATCTTGCAGACATCAGTGGATTTCTGCTTCACTCCTTTAAGAAAAAATGGTAAAAGTCCTAGGAATAAATTCTGAGATTAGATCTCCTTATACGAACATGGGACCCATTGGCTTCATGCCTGAGTTTTGAATGGGCACTGAGTGACTGTGTTACATGGGCCAGAACCAGCCCAAATGATCTCAGCTCATTAGGAAACTTGCAAGTGACCCACCTGTCTTCCTGCTCTTTCAGTTCAAGCAGCTTTAACCCGCTGTCGCTAAAACTTCACTCCTTCAGATTATGTGGTCAAGAACCTTAGACCTAACATTAAGAAAAATGCTCTATGCTCAGATCTGTTTTCCCTTGGCTTGTGTTTTCTTCTATCTCTCTCCCCAGCTTAACATAAATGCTGTCTAGGGCAGACTTTGCTGCTGATGCAGAAGATAAATGAAATGTTACTTCACACTCACATGAGAGTGCACACAGCACCAGCCCTCAAGGTGTTTGTGCAGCAGGAGTAGGAGAGAGGCAAAGGGATGGGAATTTGATGTACTCCCAGTCTTGGTCTCAGGCTGTTGTTCTGCACATTGTCCCACATCCAGGGCTTGGTTTTCTAGAAACTTTCACTTGAGTCTAGCTTACCTGGCACCCTGGTACTGTGTCACTATGCATGATGCTGCTGCTGTCACCTTCCCCACTGCCTCTGAACTTCACAGGCACTAGGAAACTCAGTCCTGTTCCCTCCTCCCCCGCCAAATACAGGCCTCATGCACTTTTTTGGAGTAAGCACAAAGGGGCAGACATAGAACTGAGCTTTAACTGCATTCTTGCCTGGCTCCTTTTTCCAGTTTAATATCAACACTTGGCCAGAATTTTGGATTTTTTTTCCTTTTATTTCTTTTTTGCTGGGATACACATACACATTTATTCCCAAGACAGTTAGGCAGCTCTAATGCAAACCAGTGGAGTGCCTGAGGACTGACTCTAAGCAAGCAAGTATTTTGGCCTCCACCAAGGTTCATGTTTAAAAACAAAGGTAACCATTATGTGAACTTCCCTGGGCTGGTGGGTGACAGGTGTCAAGTCTGCAAGAGCATCACTGCTTGTGCCAATATGCTTCAGGTCCGTGCTGGGGTGCCACAGGCCTCCTGGGAATTGGTGTCTGTTGGGGGTTTCCTCCTCCAGCATTGGGTGCAAACGTGTGTGACATTTCAGCAGATGGGTGCAGAGCTGGGAGAAGCAGGTTTCCCAGCTGTGCTCGTGCCCTCAGCATGTGTGCACCAGGTGGTGGTTCTTATTGCCAGGAGATCATAGAATCATAGAATCATAGGGTTGGAAGGGACCTCTGGAGATCATCTAGTCCAACCCCCTGCCAGAGCAGGGCCACCTTAGAGCAGGCTGCACAGGAACCCATCCAGGTGGGTTTTGAATGTCTCCAGAGATGGAGACCCCACCACCTCCCTGTGCAGCCTGTTCCAGTGCTCTGCCACCCTCAAGTTATGACCAAGGGATGACCAAGAAGGAAGCCCAGATTCCTCCAGTTCAACTGTCTGTCTCCCCCAGCCTTGGGGGAAAATGAGGTCCTAGCAGGACTGCGTTTGTGGCTGGATTCATACACCTGCATGCTCTGCTGGTTGCACATCCAGAGCTGCAGGGATGTATCAAGAGGTTAGGGAGAGGGATGGGCTAAGGCTTAGGTTTCCACTCACTGACGGCCCCTTGTGAGGTAAAAAGGAATGCTCTTTCCTCCAGATGGGGAACAGATCATGAGGAAGCGAAACAGGTTCACCAGGGCACGTGCTGTACATACACAATGCCATACTACACATGTTTAAAGAGCTTTCCAGGGTCTGCAGTGGTGGGAGTTGCACAGACACCTATCAACTTCTATCTGGTAGGGGGAGAAAAAAATGTAATTTATTGCAAGGCTGGGAACAAGGCAGTTGCTCTAGTGTTGCTGCATTTTCCCTGCTTTTCCTCCCAGTTCCTGGTTCCTGTGCTCACCCACCTTTCTCAAGATCTTCCACAATGAGCCTGAGGTTGCCCACATTGCCTTTTTGTCCCCAAGGGACAACAAAATGCTTCTGTTCAAACCGTGTCTGTAGGCTTTTGATAAAGAGCACTTTCCTTCCTTCTCACGTCACCCATGCCAGGCAGAGGTGCAGCACTGCTGAATTAGGAGAAAGATTTGCTTTGAAGCTGGGATCTCACACCTGATTGAGCAAGATTCTCTTCAGCCCCAGCATCTCTGCTTGCAAATGCCTGCCTCTGCACTGCCAGAGCATGAGTATGTCCTTTGGCATTGTTGTTGGTCTGCTTGAATTTGTTTTCTGTTCCCACTGCTTCTTAATCCCGCCTGGCTTCCTCAGAAATTAATCAGTTTATCATTCAGGGTCTAGCCACAGGTCATGTAATGGAAACCTGGAGACCCACCAATGTATGAGTCTTCACCTTAGGTATTTTAAGTATTATGCAGAGCTTTCAAACATACTGTAGATAACTTACTCTGTTTCCAATTGTGTTTGCCCTGGCCAAGATCTGTTCCTCCATCCACTTCAGTCCTTAGAGGAGAGTAACTGCAGATGAGTTAGCCAATAACAAGAACTTTATCTTGGTAACAGAAGGTTCCAGCAGAGGATTTATTGATGGGCTTTCATAGCTGAGAGTTAATGCTGTTGTGAAAGCATCTTTCTGAATGCTGTGCTGCATTTACTTTTACTAACAGCAGAAACTCAGACTTGCCTCAAGACTGATTCCAGTAGAAGCAGTTTCCCCTTATGTCTGCTATGATTTTTAATAAGAGTGGCAGGGGAAAATTAAGGTACTATCTTGTTGCTAAGACTCACGGGAAGGAAAATTGGGTCAATCTCTAGGTCTCAGATAGGGGTCCCTGAAGCCAATCCATTTCTCAGTCTTAGCTCCTACCAGGAAGATGATCTTATTTTCAGTCAGATGCCATCTTATTTATGGAGGAGTGGCAGAACTCTGGTAGGAAACAGCTCAGCCCCAGTGTGAGCAAACAGAAAAGGGATTCCTGGGTTAGGCTTCAAAACTGCACAGCATGAGCAGCCATGGGAAGGTGGGTTGTGAAATAGTTTGTGCAGGAGTTAAGAAGACCAAAGCCAAATTTCCCAAGTACAGAGACTATCAAGTCTCAGAAGTATTGGAGAGCCATTGAGTAAGTGAGAGAGAATGAGTGTGCAGAGAAAATAGCACAGGAGACCATCTCCTAGTTGTGTCATCACTGCCTTCCCCTCTACCTCTCCAGACTATGCTATGTCAGTGTCACTTAGCACTGTAGAAGTCTGATTGCTTTTAGGTGTTTAAGTTTTCTGCGTATCTGCTCATATTGGTTTTACCTGGTTTTCAAGCAATGTGTAACCTTGCAGAATTTGGCTCCAAGGCTTTTCAACATGGCTGGTCTTGGCTTACACCAGGCTGTGCCACTGAAATGTTGGAGAGGTGAGTCACTTGTGCTGTGCATTACCTGGCAAATGGACTGGCAACTAAAGAAAGCAATGTTTAGCTGCAGAATTAAAGACACAGGGTACAGCTTATGAAATAAATGCATGATGTTCTCCATCACTCTTCATACATCCCTTAAAGTTTCAGGTGTCCAGGTCTTTTTAGGGCCCCCTTGAAGAGCCTCACAATTTGTCCTAATGAAAGAGTGAGGACACCAGGTGGCTTTGCTAGGTGGTGGCTCCCTGTGCTAATTTGTAGCTAGGCAGGGCTTTGCAGATTCTGTGCTTCAGGAGAGGGGTCTGTTGGGGAAAAGCAGTCTGGTTGTGCTGTTGAGAGGCAGGGACGGGGCATACAGCAAAAACAGACACAGGGGTAGCCCAGTATGGTTTGTATTTGAGTGTGCAAGCTTATAATGCAGTACAGCAAGCTGGCTGGAGAAGTATGCCAAAGATTACCTAGCATTGCATCAATAATCTTTATGACAGCAGAGAGTTCTCTTACTGTGTAGCTGGTAGCAACATCTCACATGTTCATTCTTTTGCTTTGTGCTGAAACAACTTGTCCATCTGTCCCTGATTTGCAACCTGCTACTCTGTGGACTCTGCTGAATTCAGCTGCGCCACATCTACTCAGACATGGCAAAGGATACTCCTGTTCTGCTTTGCAAATCAGTTTCCCTCTTCTGAGATAGGAGTGTTTACAACTGCAAACTGTGCAGTAAGACAAATTTTATTCACTTACATTCTTTCCAGTGAGCAGTGAAACATGACATTCCTGGACAGAGAGTGAACATAGCAGTTCCCACTGTTCCAGCTCAGCCTTATGCTCTAATGATAGTTTTCCATTCATACAAAAATTAGAAGTCATGGTTCCAGCTAGATTTCACCCACATGGTACTTAGAAAATAAGTATAAGAAACACAAAATGCATAAATTTAATTCCCCCTGCATGATGTCCCAGTTTCTGGCTATCAGAGACATAGGGACTTCTTGAGCTAGAGGTACATTATTGCTGAGGGATGGTGAATGCATTACAGCTATTCTGCTGAATTTGGCTAGCACAGAGAAGATACCGACCAGACAGGCACAGAGATGAAGGAATTACTTTGTCTCACTGCCTTGTAATAAGAATCAGAGGAACCTAGCCTACATTAGCAAGGTAGGAACAGATAACCTTCCCAGAACTACATATCAAAAGCACTCTGGGTTTGGAGGTAAAAATCATGTACTGGATTTTTTAGCTGGAGGAGAACTCCTGAGAAGAGGTCATAGGCAGAAGACAGTATGTGGGCGCAGCAGACAACTGTGGGATACAGCGTACCGTACCACTGGGGTGCAGGGTACTGTAGCAGTTATAGCCTTTAAATCATTGCTGGCTAGACATTCCCAAATCTAGTGATTGGATTACTCAGAAAACGTTGCAATAATCCAGCCCTGTTGCTGCTCTTGTAAAGAGCCACACTTCAGTGGCTTACAAACCAGAGGAGGGTCCGGTGGTGACAGAAACAGCATGCTGGAAAATGCATGCAGGGAAATGTGGTCAGGAGCAAGGAAGGAAGAAGGGATGAGAGGAAGAGCCAGATCTACTGTTACCAGTAATGTACTGTTAAAACTGATCGTCATATCTTCTAAGGGAGAACAAGGTGTGTAACTGACTGAGCCCTTCATCTGTTGTCTTCATTAGTCTTTCAAACTGGAAGTGGAAAACTTCACTGGAAATGAGAAAACAGCTCAGGAAAAGGGGCTGATTTGGGACTGCATCTACAAGAAAAGAGTTTCCATTTAACCACCTTCCTTGTAATGTGATTTTTGTGGCAGCTGATCTGGACGTGCTGATAAACAGTGCTTCCTATCCAAACAGATCAAAGCATGTGAATCATCAGGTCAGCTGTACTAAATAAGTGTTGACCTCTCCTTAAATGTCTTTTATGTTTAGTATCCTCTAAGGTTGCTTTTTTCAAGCTTTTACTTTGACTGCCACAGGCAAGCAGTGTAGCATTTCACGAAGCAGCTGGGATACAATGTGATTGCACAAAATCAGCAAATAGGCTTTGAACTCGCAGCAGCTGTCAAGGTGGTAGCGCACTGCTAGCAACTTGTCTTGGTTTAGACAGGAGGGAAAGTTGAACGAGATGCAGTCCCATAAAGGAGTGAATTGGAGTGTAACAAATACTATTGGGTAATTATCTGATTGTAGTAGGTTCAGAGGATTAGCATGCTGACATATCCAGTTTAACTGTTCACATATAATCTGGGCTGGCCTGGGCCCCACACTGCAGCATACCATGTTTTGCAAGTACCCCACCTATGCAAAATGCATCTTCCCTTGAAAGAGAAGAGCGTAGGACACCTATGCAGTTGTAGACTTGGGTACGTGAAGTGGAACAGGAGGGATCAGATGCTCCAAACACATACTCGAGGTGTCAGGACACCTGATTGTGTGGTCTCTTCTCTATTACTTCTCTCTGGTTTTGTCTCCTCAGAGTGAATAGCTCTGATGCATACCAGAGAGTTCCCACCAGATAAATATGAAGGGAGACTGAGCTCAGAGGACACGTACAAAGATGCCAAGCAGATCTTGCAAGAAAAAGTCTAGAGTAGAGGCAGGCTTTGGTAATCAGGAGAAGAAAACGTAGAGCCTTACTTCCAAGTGGTGTCCGGAGACAAGTTTTGTAAACAGGTCCTGTGGGCTACAGGGTTTGTACATGCTGCTGACTTCCATATATCTTGTTCAGGATGACAATGTGGTGTAATGCCCTCCAAGTATCACCCATGCTTGTTTTCTGAGCCAGCTCTGTAGAAGGCTTTGACTAGGTTTGCTATGAGGATTTGAGGTGGACTCTTTCTACCAAAAGTTTTGTCAAAATGTCAGGGAGTCTTGAGTTTGAAAAAAGACGTGTCAAATGTACTCTTGATGATGGTTTGAAAGAGGCAATTTCTAGGACTTTTATTTGGGTATTTTTGGCAAAAACATTCTTTTCCTTTGAAGGATGACATGGCATTGTACGTGATGGAAAAAGAGCTCAATGCCTCCAGGCTGAAACCTTACAATCAGAAGATCTGGCTCTAATTCTCAGCCCTGCCACTGCTTTCCTGCCTCTTCTGTGCCTTGTGTTCCTTGTATAACACCAGGATTAACAGTGCTGTGCAGAGCTGTTATGAAAACGTTGCAATGAATGCACTGTTTGAGTACTTGGAAGTAGCAGTAGCAAAAGAGTTCACAGGAAGAGGGGGTTGGAGCACACTAGTTCTGCTGTTTGCTTTCCAAAACAGGTATAGCCTGTCCATGTGCTTTAGTCACACTCCAGCTTCAGTTTTTTAAGGACTCCTGAGAAGATGATCCTTTCCTAGCTTGAGAATCTGGTTTTATAAGTAGTAACAAGCCATTTCAGTAGCCTTTTAGTGAGATGGAAGTGGGGTTGTAACTGCAAAGCACTATGAGGGGGTGTGTGAGGTGCTCTGACTGCTTTGAATGAAGGTGAATTTAGCCTTCCAACAAGTCTAGATTTTTCACATGCAGTGAGGCTATATTAATAAAATAGATATGAAATGTTTTCTTTCAGGAGCTAAGAATGTCTTTTTGGAATTGCAAAAAGTAGAAAACATGTATCAGGATTACAACAGCTGTGCTTTGTGGATGGGTACAAAATCTGGCTTTGTGGTTGGGTACAAAATCTGTTCTGTATGCAACAACCAAATAATTGCCTAGGAGAAAAGGAAATACCAGAGTAGGGTTGTCTTGCTTACTCTCTCCACAATTCTGTTAATGTGTCTGTTATCCTCAAGCGATGCTGGTCTTGTTTGTGATGTTTTTTATTTTAAAAAATGTTTTCCTGTTAAATAATTCAGTGAAGGTGGATGTTGTTAATTTATGTTGTTTTAATTTTAGCACAAATTTTATTAGGATTGACAGTGGCCCAGCGTTGCAGAGATCCAGCTGTAGCTTGTATTTATTGCGTTTTGCCTCCTCATAGATCTCTATTCCTCTAGCAGGAATTAGATTGTCGTGTTTGAGAAGATTATCTTCTAAAACAAAATTACTTTAGAGCATAGTGCTGCACCAGAGTGACTCTACATACTTCTGCAGGGGAAAGTAGGTGATGTCTCAGGATTTCTCTATTTTCAGGGCTTTGATCAGCCTTGGTATAAATTGTATTATTTTGGAAACTGGAAAAATGTTTCACACTTCTGTCACCAATGGGCATGTTGAAAAAAAGCAGGAGGGTAAGTCCCTTCAGATGAGGGCATGTTCTGGCAGATGCTTCTATATGGCCTGAACTTCATGTTCCAAGTGCTTTGTCTCCCATGGTTAAGTGAGTGACACTGAATCATGGTAACTTCTAGTTCAAGCCTATGCGTCATGTTGGTGGGTTTGTGCTTAGTGCAGGGAGGAATGTCCAGTGGCTGCTGGTGGTGTAACAGATGCAAAGCTGAAGAGAGGAGCATTTGACAAAGTGTGCTGAACACCAGCTGGCAGTCACCAGTGCAGAAGTCACCTGACAAGTAACTTGAAAGGGCTTCTGAAATTCCTGCGTATTTTCCTATAGGCTTCTTGCAGTTTGAAGGTGGAAGATGTCCTTTGCTCCTGGATGTGATGTTTGCCAGATAAGTGTATATGTGTTGGCTGAAGCAGATTCTGGAAAGTACTAAGTGGATTAGAAGAACAAGTGCTATTACTCTCAATAGGATTTGGACTCTTACGTCCTCTGTCTGCATCTGAAAATCTTTGCTCATTAGAGGTGCCCGGGACAGACCAAAATCTGTACAGTACTGGATTTTGAAGGAGCTATTTAAAGTGTCTTTATTCTTTTCAGTGACACAGTTTGTAAAAGGATGTTAGGCCCGAATCTCCTCACAGTTACTTTGCCTTTGTTGTGACAGCCCCCTCATCAGTGTCACTGCAGAAGGAGCTGTGAACAAGTGATTTTCCATCTGTTAGGAAAGTGCAATGTATCTGCTGAGGTTTCTGGGGGTGAGAAGATTCTTTGCTTGGTGTTGGTTTGTCTTTGCTCTCAACTGTGTTGCTAGGCAACAAGGATGCAAAGGAAAAGTGTCAGCATGATTTTTGGCCTAGAGCAGAGCTGAAGGTCATGGCATGCTTTCCAAGTGCTCTGCTGAGTATCTTTTCCATGGATTATGCTTACAAGAGAGACAGAATAGGGCAGGAGAGGCAAAGACAGGTGCAAACAAACATCTTCCAGTGATCCCAGCTGGTGGGGTTTTTTGGGCTTTCTGAGAACGTGGACTTGTGTTACTCAGATCAAGAGAAATTTGAACCTTTTGCACATACAGTTCATAGAATCATAGAATCATAGAATCATAGAATCATAGAATCATAGGGTTGGAAGGGACCNGGCCTCACCAATGCAGAATAGAGGGGGAGGAGAACCTCTCTTGACCGACTCACCACACCCTTTCTAATGCAGCCCAGGATGCCATTGGCCTTCTTAGCCACAAGGGCACATTGCTGGCTCATGGTCATCCTCCTGTCTACCAGGACCCCCAGGTCCCTTTCACCTACACTGCTCTCCAGCAGGTCAGCCCCCAACAAACCCCATGCATTTTGTTATGATGTAGCTTTGTCCTTACAGGGAACTAAACAGGAGGGACCCTGAATTGGAGAAGACAACCCATGTCCTTCAGTTCTTCAGCTTAAATGGTCCTTCAGCACAGTGCTGGTAGATGATGTATTTTCTCTCTCCCTGCTGGATTGTTCATAGCCCCAGGCCAAGGACTCATATTTTCTCAGCAATGGCTTTTAATGTTACAAGTAAAATTGTGTGGGAAAGGGTTTATTTTTCCATTAGAATTTTCCAGGGTATAGAAGGATCTCTCTGTTTTGAATTGCAGTGTATGGCTGTAATCTCAATGTTATGAGAATTGGAGACCTATGAGGACTTTGACATAGCTGAAAATCCTTTTGGTAACTCCAAAATGGCTTATTTTTAAATTGTTAACCCATTATATTTGTTTGTAGAAGTTAAATTTTGTCTTAGAGGTACTGACTCCCAATGATTTGAATTGGGCTGAAAGCAGCACAGGAGTTTTGAAATGCAGTCTCTTCCTATACAGAAACATAATCGTAGGTTGAATTGGGAAAACCGATTTTGAAAAACCTCACTATGACTTTCAGAAAGTTGGCTGGATATGCCTTGTGCTGACTTCCTGGATTTGTTTTGTGATTCTGATAGCTTTGCTTTCCTTTTTCACAGCATTTCCCTGAGCACCTGTTTGCTTACTGTCTTGGTGGTCATTAAAAGATCCAGCTGTTGTATGCAAATTTCTTCTGGGCTTTCCAGTCATTGGTTATGTAAGGCAGCAGGGAAAGTCTAGAAGTGTCTACCTGTGAATTGCTCTGAAAGTCAGTACAGAGGAATGCAATATGAAGTTTACCATCTACAGTCAAAGAAGACTTCTGGATGTATTTGGAAGCTGCAAGCAATGACACAGAATCCTTTTCCATCTGCTTCTCTCTCCCATAATTATGTGAACTTTTATGATTCAGGAGAAGGTAAGAGAAGCTGGTGACACTCTAGTCAAGGGAAATATGCACGCATGGTAAGACTAAGCATACTTCAACATCTTGGCAGCAAATCCCATCTACTACCAAGATTTAAACTTGGCTTTTGCTTCTGCTTTGCAGCCTCTCCTGCCAGTCCTCTGCAGCAGGAGCCTTTCCTCCTGCAGCCTGCTGATTGCTGATGACAATTGCTGATGACAATTGCTGATGACAAGCTTCTGGCCACTAAGCTTCTTGAGTGTGGGAGCTGGCTTTGCGAAAGCATGGCAAAATGTGGTCAAACTGCTGGTTACCATTATTCCTTCTGCTGTTCAACTTGCTGCCCAGCTTCCATGCCACATGGCAATACTGGCATCCAGGTGTTTGCGTGGTGCACATATTCTCATCCTGCTTTTTAGCTGTTTCTAAGTAAAAACATCAGGAAGCCTGTGCTGGAGATGCAGCTTCAGGGGCTGCTGATGCTGCTGCAGTTATGGCTTTATGTATGTGTGCATGGAAGCGTAAGCTTGCTAGAGTGAGTGAAGTCTTGGCAGCTGCTCTTCTGGCTCAGTAGCATTAGGACCGGCCATCAGTGCTGGGTGCGTTGCCCATCATGTCTGAGTCTCAGGGGGAAGGTGAATGCACTATATCCATCTCTGTTGGAGTCATCCTGTGCTGGGGAGCAGCCTCAACTGCTCCATAATACTGCTGTGTTATGTGTGGTGAAGCATGGGAGGTATGATGGGAGGTCATAGAATCATAGAAT